>VDFB02357689.1:0-25000 GCA_007258455.2 Sequoia sempervirens | reverse complement strand
CAGGAAGAAGAGGAGGAGGAGGAGGAGGAAGAAGAGGAAGAAGAGGAAGAAGAAGAGGAGGAGAAGGGAGAGGAGGAGGAGGAGAAGGAGGAAGAAGTTTAGATGGTAGTGTTGAAAATTCCCAAGTTGAGGGGATTGATCAAGGTAGAATTTTGCTTCAAATAACATTAGTTTAGATGGTATTGTTGAAAATTACAAGGAAATATTAGTTTCAAAATGTTATTACAAAGATGAGGGAATTGATCAAGGTAGAATTTTATCCTTAGATTTAAATATGACATCCATTTAATTTATTTTATCTTGAAATAGTGTTTGATCTTGAAGTTTAATAGGTAGGTACGCAGATAAATCTCCTTCAGAGTGATCTAATGGAAGGGATTTATATATCATAGCTAAAGTTCTATCTTGAAAAAGGTAAAAAGAATTTGATTTGTAAGTTGAAATTTTTGTATGGTCTAAAATATTCTCCTAGAATGTGGTATTAGAAATTTGACAGGCCTTTATGTCAATTTTGATATTTATCATATTCAAATTAGATCATTGCATCTACTACTAGTTAGATAGTGATAATGTTCTCATTATTGTATTGTATGTTAATGATGTGTTTATTTTTTGTAATAGGATGCTTTTGCTTTGTGATTTGAACTCTCATCTTTTAGCAAAATTTGAGATGAATAATTTAGGGATATCCAAGTATATCTTGGAGATTGATATCAAAATACACAGAGCTAACAATAAATATGGCTAGGGTAGGGTAAGTGTGTGAAATTGGTGTTGGAGAGATTCAACTTGTCAATTTGTAGATTTTTGTATTATTGTAATGATGGAAACAAAGTTATAAGTTGGGTTATGTCTAGAATCTCCTAGTGAGATAGAGGATATGAGTATAGTTTCTTATGATAGTTTTGTTGGATATTTTATGTATTTCATGGTTTTATAAGATAAAATGTTTGTATCTAAAAGCTTCTCGATTTGACTACATGGACATTTTTCCATCCAATCAAATCCATAAGCTTTTAGATACAATAAAATGGAAACTGTGGAAATTTAATGTCTTTAACCAAATATTGCCCAAGTAGTGGGAGTCTTTCATTTATTTATGGCCAATCCTAGAATGGTATATTGGGATGTCATGAAGAGGTTATTTAGATATTTATGAGGCACGTTTAACTATTCTCTATGGTATCATGGTTATCTTATAGGCACTAATGTTCAATTTGTATTCATGGATACATGAATTCTAATTAGGCTAGTGATATTGATAGAATATCTACTAGTAGATATATTTTCATTTTATTTGGTAAAGCCATTAGTTTGACGAGTTAGTAATAGGTTGTGGTTGCTTTGTCCATTATAGAAGTAAAGTATATGATAAATACTTGTGCTTGTAAAAAAATCATTTGGCTGAAGATATTGTGCTAAGATATTAGATTAGATGTAGGGACTATTGTATAATCATATGTGATAGTTAAAATTCTATATGTCTAGCAAAGAACCTAACTTTTCATGCAAGGAAGGAGCATTTTTATGTCTACTACCATTTTGTGACATAGTCAAGGATGGGAAGGTGATGTTAGAGAAGGATGATAATTTGATGAATGTTGTAAATTATTTGAAAAATCCTATGAACATAAATAAGTTTAGATGGTGTAGTGAGTCTACAAGCCTTTCACTTCTTAGCAATTAGATTTCAATGTTTGTGAGAATTTTCAAGGTTTTTATTTAAACCTTCTTTATCTCTTTTTCCATCAATTTAAGATCACTTGGGTTTTAAATTTTAGATTCTCTACCCTTTTTCTTTATTATTGTTTTTGATAAGATAAAAAACATTTACAAGATGTCGTACCCTTTACACAAGGGGCCATATGGCCCAAAAACGATTAACAAAATTGTACCAGCAGAGACACCGCAGTAGCACATCAAAACACAAATAGCTCCTAGATAGCATAACCAAGAGAGACAAAACACTTAGAACCGACATCAATCCTGAGACAAAGAAAAACTAGCAGTTGTAGGAGAGGAGAGAGATTGGAAATTGTTATGTAATGCTAGAGAAGTTAATGCAATTGGATTGTTGATTTGGAAAGCTTTGTGTTACACTTTGATAGTTCATGGTTTCTTGTTCTTGATTCTCAAATGTTAGATGTTATATTTTAGTTTTTTTGCAATGATGGTGAAATGTTAATGATGTTGATTGATCTCCAGTCCATTGTGCAAAGTCAGTATGGGCCTTATTTTGTGCTAAGTTCAACTGTGGATGCTTGTTTACATTACATCAGTTATTGGGTATGTGGATGAATATTCATTGTCTAAAAATCTTCATTTTCCTTAGAAGATTGCACCATTTCTACAAAGTTGTAGGATTGTCCTTGATCAAGAAAAGATTGGTTTTATTGGAGATCTGTCCTTTTGTAACTTTCATCATTGTTGTGATCGATCTTAAGAGTTAGTTTAGAATAAAATCTCTCTCAACCCTTTTTCTTTTGTTGTTTCTTTATATCTGGGCTAGTTTTAGGATTGAAGGTATCACCATATTGTTACATCTAATGAAAGTACACTTCCAACATTATTCATTTGTAAGGCCCCTTGTGATTACCAATATTTTCACATCAACACTGAGCTGTTTATGCATTGTCAAGACTTGACATTAGAGACCTTGGGGTTATCTCTTGAGGCTTGTTGAAAGAGATTTACCTTTCAAGAGAAATAGGATATCATATTTTGTCTAAGTTGTGTAGAAAACACCATCAACAATAATGTTTGTTGTCAATAGTTAGGCCTCATTATCCTACCCACTTTGGTATATGTGGTGATAGGTGATTTATTGTATAACATCCTTGTTAGTAGATAATGAAATCATTCCATGGGAATAGTCACATCTAACTTACATCGATCGATTAAATGTGTACAATAACAAAGAATATGTAATTATAGCTAACCCATATCATTTCTAATATTGTAGGAAAGTAGATCTTCGTTATCATCTAACTTATTTTATACTTCAAAATTTAATTCCTTCATCATCAAAACCAATTACACCATCGCCTAATCCTATTCATGATCTTATTAACTTGTAGTCTTCATATTCTTCTAATGCATGTCATAATGATGACTGGGTAACATTATTTAGAATGTATGCCTTCCTTTATTGACGAGTGTATAATAAACACCTCTCACTTTAATATCCAAAAATCTAATTTATAACTTCTCAATCTACAAAAATTAATGCTTCTAATACTTCTTATGAATTTTCCTCTCATATTAATTATTTCACTAGCAATGATCCTCTACCTTATGTCAAGGTTTCAATATCTTTTCAAAAATTCGTTACAATGGTAATGGAGTAGGTTACCAAGATCCCTCTAGAGAATAATCTACATTGCTCTATTGCAAGGCTCATATTCTAGGCTTGTGATTCTCAATCTAAATACCCTAATTTCATCAAATAAATATTATTTCTACTTCACTAGATTCTCTCTCTTCCTTTGACACATCTCAATCTTATTATGAATAGTGTAGATTCATCTATACCTTCTCTACAATTATTTTCTACTAAAGATGACTTAGCCAAATTTATTGGGGTGTATACTATTTTACCTTCATATCATCATGACCATTAATTATTTTATAATTTAAACAGTAAAGCATACTTTGAGGAATTTAACATGTTTGATTATTTTGTCTCACTCTAATGTTTCACAAGATTTAAAACACACTTTGGATCCTTAGGAATATAGTACCCTTGTAGTAGGTGATATTATAGATGTCCCTATGGATCTCACTAATCTAGAAAAGTTTATTTATATTCGGCAGTGTCTCTCTCCTAAAGAACATTCTTCCCACTATGATCTAGACAATTTTCTTGATATATTTTCTTGCTAATATGATCATATTCTTGGTATTGACCCTAAGATAATGCTTCATACCATTTTTTATATCCCAATTCCCAATCTATAAAACAAAATATCTAGAAAATTCATCCTAGGGTTTAATTGTCAATAATGAGATAGAGAAGCTTTTAAAAGCTAGTTTTATCTATTTTATAGAGTATTCACCTTGGATATCAATTATCATCATTGTCACTAAACTTGATGGTTGTATTTGTGTATATATTAGATTTCATGACCTAAACAAAGAGTATTTTAAAAGAAAATTTCCTCACCCTAATATTGATATGATTGTTGGCTTGATAGTGGTCCATGCCTTACTCTCTTTCATGGATGGCTTCTTGGGTTACAACCAAATCCTTCTTAACCTCAAAGGTGAATTCAAAAATACTTTCATTAACCCTTGGGGTATATTATGCTATGCTTTTAGGTTGTTTGGTCTGGAAAATGTTGGTGCAACTTACCAACTTTCTATGACTTATATTCCACAACTCCATGCATAATATTCTAGAAGATTATGTCAATGATGTTTTGGGCAAGTCTATCTTGTTCCAAGACCACATCCATAATACCTATCTCATCTAAATGAATGTATCCATTTATGCATGCAACTGAACTTCTTTGTTGCAATAATGGAAAGATTGGAGGTGTTTTCATTGATGTCAAATAGTCAACTAGTTATCCACTAGTTGTTGTTGGCTATATTTGTCAAGGATATTGAGAAAATTGTAATAAAGATATGTTGCAGGTGTTCAGTGGCTGCTTCAAGTTTTGGTCCAAATTTTCTCCTGTGGTTGTGAAGTTTAGATATTTTGTTCATGGTTGTTAGAAGGTGCTATATTCAAATTTTTGGTTGTTGGTTTATTATATAGTGCAAGTTGTGTTCACCAGTTGTGAACTGTGGTTTTTTATGTTTCTAGTTGAGGTCTAGGAGAAATTTTGTTGGTTCAAATTTCTCTTTGTTGAAGTCTTATGATGTGTGGTTCTAAAGTTGATTTTCCCTAATTATATTGAAGTTAATTTCGACATCTGGAAAGTTCATGCTTAATGGTTCTATGTGTTTTACACTGGTGTGGCTGACCTTTTGTGAAATACTACTTTTGAGAATGATGAAGCGTGTTGGATATATTTGGGTCCCTATGAAGTGTGTGTTTGGGTCATCCTCATTTTAATTCCACCATAGGATGTTTTGGCACTAACCTAATTTGAATTTGGATTTGGATAGATGACTTTGGATATGTTTCAAAGTTGAAGATGGTATAAATACACGATGAGTTAGTAATGAAAAATATACAAGAGCGAAGAAGAAGCATGATAAGAGAAAAAAGAAAGTAGTTTGGTGTGAAATTGATTCTATTCAATAAGTGTGTGTGTTGAGAGTGTTGGAGATCAGTGCAAAGCTTAATGCTGAGTTTCAAAATGTAGTGAGCTGCTGAGTTTCAAAATGTAGTGAGTAGAAGGTGAACTCTATCATTCATGCAAGTTGATCAAGTGACTGTGGTGGAATCCTTTGTTGCATTGGGATTATAGTCTCTCTGTAATAAGTCTTCTTTGTCTTCTTTGTATCTCTGTGGTAGAGAGCCCTCTGGGTTGTAGCCCTTCACTACAAAAAATCCCTATGATTTGCTCTATTTTTTTCTTCTGCCCATTGTTTTAATGTATTTTTGCCAATTTTTTGAAAATGTCAGTGCTATTTATCGGGATGGCACTATTTTTGGTATTTATTTGTGCTGATCAGGACAAGGCAAGGCTAATTTTAGTGCAAATTCGCGCTGAAATTAGTGTTTCCTTTAGCGCCAATATTAACTTTGAGTGTGGCGCTACTATTGGCAACACCTTTGGCTCTGAGTTTAGCTTCGAGTTGAGCACCACTTTTAGCTCTGCCTTTAGCTTTGAGTTTAGCTTTTGGTTTAGCACCAGTTTAGACACCCCTATGTCGAAGAGACTTATTTATATGTCTCATCGATGATGTAAAACAATGAAATGTCAACAAGATATAGGCATATCGAGGAGAGAATCACTTATGTCACATCGAAAAGGTATATCTATAAGTGCTTGGTGAAACACAACTCTTGGATATAATGAAGTAATGTTGATGAGACATTGAGATATCGGTAAGACAAATAAGATTGTCTCATTGACACTCTTCAAGTAATGATCAAAAGCATAAACCGCTAGATCACCGAGAAGGTGAGCAACATATGCGGTAGAGCGGTATACATCGCAACCCTATAACAAGAAGTCTTGAACAAGGTGGTAGTGTGGTAAATAGCTGAAGGGAAGGGAAAAAAATACCATATTGTAGCAATAATGATGAGTCTCCCCGACATGGAAGAGTTACACTGATATATAAAGAAATACCACCGAAGGAAAATATTGATGAGACGGTGGCATATTGGAAAGAGATATTAACTTGTCTCATCGATACTAGCAACCAACATTAGAGGAACATAAGATCTAATGTCGATGAGACATTGAGATATTGGTAAGACAAAGAATATTGTCTCATTGACACTCTTCAAGTAATGATCAAAAGCATACACCACTATATTGCTAGGAAGGTGAGCAACATATGCAGTAGAGTGGTATACACCGCAACCCCACAACAAGAAACCTTGAGCAAGGCGGTAGTGCAGTAAACAATAGAAGAGAAGGGAAAAACACTGCCATATCACAGTGGCTATAATAAGAGATAGTGGTAGTACAATAATCGTGGCATCATTACAATTTATAGCACTAAATGCAATAAATCACGTCAGTCACAATCCATTTTAATATAGCCCACCAAAATACTCTAGAGCTCTAATAAACATACTCTAAAACTTTTTTCGGAATCTTATTTTTAGGCATAGCCCGCCATAATAGAGTTTTCATTTTAATAAACATACAATAAAACCTTTGTTGAAACCTTATTTTCAGGCATAGCTCGCCAAAATGGAGAAGTGTTTTAGTAAATAATGACATAGAATGGTAAGGAGATGTGCATGATAGGAGGCATAGGATTCATTGTTGTTTATCTCATTCCTACTCTGATCAACAAGGGTTACAATGTTCACACTATTGTTTGTAATCCAGGTATTTAATTGACATATGGTTGCATAATATGGAATTCCTTCTAATGCTTTTGAAGTATCAATGTATCCTATATAGGGTTTAGAATGACTTCTTTTAATTAAAATAAATAAATCAAATGCTTTTGAAGTATTAGTGTGTCCTATATAGGGTTTAGAATAATTTATTTTAATTTTAAAAAATAAATAAATGATGTATTTTCCTATGATTATATAATGTGGAGATCTCCTAAATCTCAGTCTTTGCTTTAATCTTTATCATGGTAACCCTTGAGTTCCATAATCCACCTTCAATCTCTTCTAAGAATGTTGTCTTAAGCTAGACTGCATAGTGTGCATATAAAGCAAGTCCTTCATACCTGCCATTGTTCCAAACCACCACTCACCGCCTTGGTCAAAATGTTGCCTCCATAAGCACCATAGCATGTTTTAAAATCATGGTTGCTAGTGATTGACCATTAAGGTCACTACTTTCATCAAGATACAATGAAATTTTTGTCTTCAAACTTAAGGCATTATGCAAGATAACATTGTGAATTGTTTGTTGTGTACAATTTGATTTTCTTGCACATTTACTGCTTTGCTAATTGCCTTTAAGACTAGATATTGCACCATTAGCTGCAATCTCAAACAACTCACTCACTGTCACTTTAAGATTCCTTTCATGAGAATCCTTGTATAAAATCAAACTATGGGCCCTATAGACTGCCTACTTACTAATATAGGGGACTCATTGTTTCATGGTATTTTGAGTTTTATTTAGAAGGGGTTAATATGTGGCATTTTTATGTATGGGAAGAATAAATTGTGCTGCAACATTTAGGTACGGATAGTTTAGGAAAAATTGGATTGCTATCGATGTCATAACCAGGTTGGATTGTACCTTGAGCCAGTCTGAAACACTTCCGGGTATTTTTGCTCTGAAGCAGAACTTGTGTGTAGGAATTTCCAAATATTTGGTAGAGGAAGTTCCTACATTCTAAAGATAAAATCATAAATCTGCTTATCCAGTTTCTGATCCAACTTGACATCTTTAACATCCGTTAGAGAAAGTTTGTACATTCTAAAGATAAAATCATAAATATGCTTGTTTTTGTACAATCACTCGTTTGAATTCTTTCTTTAACATTTTTAGGTCCATGTCCACGTACATATGTTTTTTTTCTAGTTTAACACTCAGGCTTTGCATTTTCTCCAATCTCCATCTATAATAATCAACATGCATTAATTTATGATTGTACCTTGAGCCGATGTGAAACACTTCTGGGTGTTTTCACTCCAAAATAGAACTTGTGTATAGGAATTTCCAAATATCTGAGAGAGGAAGTTTGTACATTCTAAAGATATATTCTATGAAACATTCCTTATTTTCTATGAAATAGTGTATATATTCTTGTACTTGTAAATATTCTTTTACTATTATGTCTATTAAAGAAAACAGAGTTTGAATAAAAAAATGCTTCATCCTTTTTTGTAAGTGAGTATGTGAATTATTGTTTAAGGAAAAATCTTATAGTGTTTATATTTTCAATTTACTAGTTTCAAATCTTCATTTTCTATGTAGATAAAATTGTATGTGCTCTTTATCTCTAATGACATAAAATAGTAATGTCATTAGAATCAAGGTTTTCAATTTCAGCACCATCATTGTCCACACTTTTCATATCCTATTCACTTTTAAGTACAATCATCAAAATTTTATTTTTATTTCTTGTCCTAGTTAATCTTGATTCCTTTCAGCATAACATAGTAGGTTGCATGTTAAATTTCAAACATTTTCTTTGCATTTTTTTGTATATATTATTTTCTTAGTGCATCATTATGTAACGACAATTTCACTTTTGAGATATATAGTAAAAATAAATGAAAGCACATGTTTTCTTTGTCAAGGGAAATGTATGGTGAATACCCCATGTCTTTCAGATAAGTGTGCAAGCGAAATAAGACATAACTAATTGAATATGATTTTCTACTGTACAATTTTCTTTTATGCAGAGGTTGCAGTATCTTATCATGGCTTAGTTTTGGCTAAAAGCAAGGTGTTTCTAAACTATGGCTAGAGGGGGACTCTCTTAATGTGATTAATTTTCTCATGATGAAATTATTCCTTCATGGTCAATTTCCAATTTTATTAATGACTTGATATATCTATTATTAACTCTTTTGAGGAGATCAAAATCACACATGTTTTTTGTGAAGTGAACATGATGGTTGATGGGGTTGCCAATGTGGGAGTGGCTAAGAGATCTGAGTGGGATTCTTTTGAATCACTACCTCTTAATTTGAAGTGTATTTCTAATGATGACCAACTAGCTTGTTTCTAGGTGAGATGTTCTCAGGGAAAGGTTTGGGTTTTGCATGTTGACCCTTTGCTCTTTCAGTTTCATTATTCTTTCCTTGGTTTCTGTAGAAGGATGGACTAGTAGTTTTGGCAGGGTTGTAGTTGGAATGATAATCCCACACATATTGTGGATGTTTGTTGTACTTTTTTGAGTAGCACCTGCTTCATTTTACTTTTCCATTTCTTCTAGGTGTTCTTGGGTTTTCGTTTGTTTCCTGTCACTATGGGTGGTGACCATTGCAAAATTGAGTCGAGTTCTCATGAAAAGTTTTAGAAAAATGCTACTATGTGGGAGCACTTGGAATTGTGGGGTTAGTCAATTTATGTAGATAATTCAAGGCCCAGACCCTGATGTAACAAATTTATTTGCGAAAGTATGGAATGGGAGGTCTCTATGTTACCAGGGCATTGAGTTTCGAATTGATGAGGATTTTATTGTAGAGGTGATTGGTCTTTTAGTTGCTAAGAGAAATTTTTTCAGAGATAGGCGAGTGGCTAAGAATGCTTTTGCGAATTTGTTTAAACATAACAAGAGGAAGAAGATTAAGGAAATTGTAAATGGAGGTTATGCTAGGAAGTCCCTAAAGCCACTTTGGAGGGACCTCATGTTGGCCATTATGCACTACTTCACCCTTGAAGGTAGATTCTTTGTGATTTACACTCACCATTTTATGCTCTTGAATCATTTTAGGCATAATTTTTTGGTCTCATTTCCTTTTTCCCTGTTATATTCTATGGAGAAGAGTATTGAAGACCATAGAAAGAACCCTAAGAAGGTAGTTCTTCATCAAGGGATTATGTGTTTGATTTTTTCTCATATCAAGCTAAAGTTGATCTCGGTCTCCCCTAAAACTCTTGGTAACAAGGGAGTTAAAAATGATGGGTATGAAACAGGGGACTCTACTGATGAATGGCTCGGTAGTTCGAAGGAGGAAGAGTCAAAATATGAGGATATGTTTGTTGATGAAGGAGGCTTGGAGGAAAGGGATGAGAAATCAAAAGAATGGGGTAAGGGCTATGAGACTGATGTGGAGTTGCTGGAGACTATGACTAATTCTGTTAGAAAATCTTCGAAGGGGAAAACCAAAGGCATGAAGAAAGTTAAAGCTTCGGCGAGAAGGAAAATTGAGATAGGCGCTAAGGTGGTTTCCCCTAGTTTGAATGTGAATCTTGTGTTGTCTTTTGGAAAAGAGGGTTTGAAGGGTTGTCATCCTATGGGTGATGAGGGTTTAAATGGTTGTCATCCTGTGGGTGATGTGGATCCTTCAAATTTTGATTATGTTCAGAATGCTTCATTGGGGAACCCTATTCTTGGTAAGGATGGTTTGCTAGAGAGCTCCCCAGTGCAAGGGCTTAAGGTGCCAGTTAATTTGGGTGGTCAGTTGAGTGGCCCTATTGATATGGGTAACTCTAAGATGGAGGTGAAGCCTAATGAGACTAGCCCTGTGGATATGTAGAGGATTGATGCGGTTAATTGTTCTCAGGATTTTTTTGTTGTGGAGAAGGAAGTGAAGAAGGAACTTATAGAGGTGTTAGCTGATTTGGAGAATTTTCCAAATAAGGAGAGGATACAGGAGGATTTTTTGGAGGTTGAGGATTCCCCAGTCGAAGAAGAGGATGAACATAATAGGGATTGTTCTAATGCCCCTATTGACTTGGAGCAAAAGGGTCAACCTCTGGTTAACTGGGATGAAATTGACATGAATATGTTTTGTTGAATGGTTGAAGATGGGATGAGAAACTTGCTTTCCTTCCTTAAGTGGTTATTTTTTGAGGTTAAGGAGCTCAATCTTTAGATGAAAAATTGGTAGGATGTTTGTGTTTCTATGCTAAGAGGTAACTGAAAGGAGTGGAAAATAAAAGGCAAAGTGAAATCAATGCATATTAAGCTTGATAAGCTATTGGCTAATGTTGATCATTTGCGGTTTTCTCATGAGGAAATAATTTCCTCTTTGGAAGTTATTGTTAATAAAATGTTAGAGGATAGAGTGGAAAGTTTGGAGGATAAAATGGGAAAGATGTTAGAGGACTTGAAAACGGTGGTCAATATCAACAATAACTCTTTGAAGACCAATGCTATGGGTCATTTTGTTTTGAATGAGAAAGCATTGAATTGGACTAGAAAATCACTTGACTTGGGTAATATGGAAAAAAGGATTGAAAATATTAGTGGCTCTAACCTGGTGGAGAAAGCCAAAGCTTCTACTCTTGTGTTGGAGAAGGACATGCAGGTGGATCCATTCCTTAGGACAAGGAGAAAGATGAAAAAGAGGGTTGTTGTTGCTATTAAGGAGTTGAAGGATGTTATTAGTATGCATGAAGAGGTCATCAAGGAGAACATGGCCTCGGTTAATGTTTTAGATAATTTGCCGTAGTTGGTGCTTCCTTTTTTGGTTCAGCAGGTTTGCTGATGTTTTTTGCTTTTGGGTTTGCTGACGGGTTGCCAATGTTCCATCTTATGCCAACTTTTTGGTTTTTGGGCTGCTGGGCTTAGTGGTTTAATTTCTCTTACAACTTGGTGTCATTGTAAAGGGTTTCGGGGCCCCTTCAAAACCTATTTTTCCTTATAAAAAATTGATTGAATATGATTTTCTACTGTACAATTTTTTTATGTACTTTTTACTTTTTTCATGTGGATTACCATTAGAAAAAGACTACTTATCTTTTCTTAAATGAAGCCTTTACATTTCTTGTCTATGAAAGGAATTTACTACTTGACAACAAGTTCGTGAACTTCATAAAAATTAAGATTGGTTTAAAAGGCCATCTCCGCAAATGTTGTTTGGTCTAGAATTATAATGAAAAATAAAAAAGCTTTCTAGGAGAATAAAATAGGTTTTCAATTGACCAAGTACAACATAATATTACTAAAGCATTTCAAAGTTTAGGAACTTTAGATTCATGGATCTCCTTGGAGGTCACCCACCTAATATAAGAATAGTAAATTAGTATGAACCTTTACTCATAAATTAAAATGCAATATAATATCTCTATGTCTCTCACATATGAATGTTTCATATAACCACATACCTTGTAAATGCTGACAATCGACCTATGGCATTCCTTAAGCCAACTCTAAGACAAGAATCCCCCCTAATTTCTAATGACATGATATGCTATCAAACACATTTATGAAAAGGTCATTAGTAATTTTTTCTCACACAATAAAATATTAAAAAATTTTAGTGCTTAATCAATGTTGTCTCATCTATTTCCACCCACTTTCCTCTCAACAATTTAGTATTTCTACACTGTCCACATCCTCTCTCCATGGCCTCCTATGTGAATAAAAATGTTGCCACAGAAGATTTCATTGCACTACCGCTTAGAAGGAAGAAGCAAATTGCGAGACCACGGTGAAAAATTCTCTACCACACCAAGTTGATGAAGGAGCCACGAGACAATGGTGGCCACTGCACTACCACACTCCAATGGTAGAAGACTTGCAGGAGTCACCACAACATCACCAGGAATAGAAGGAAAAATTGTGTGCTTCCACATAAGCTTTCATTGCACTACCACCAAGAAGGATGAAGCACCTTGTGGGACCATGGTAAAAACCACTCTACCACACCGAGCTGATGAAGGAGCCATGGGACAATGATGGTCACATAAAAAAGGAAGGAGTTGGAATGATTTCCAACACTTTGGATCCTGTGATACACAAAAAAGAAAATAGTTTGATAGGAGGTCAATTAGGCACACTTGGTGCCACCTTAGGCACCCCAAACTGATTACATTAACGGCCAAAAGTTGGCATCAACTAACGCCGACTACTGAATCAAAATAATAATAATAAAAAATTCGCATGAAGGAAGAAATCAGAAGACAAAAAAAGGAAAAACATCGCATGAAGGAAGAGAGCAGGGTGCTACCAACAATTGATGAGAAATTAGATTTAGTTTGCGACACCATAGGTAAGGTTACAACTTTTTTTTTTCTTGGTTGAATTCGTGATTGTTTATTGCTCTTTGTATTGCATTTGAATTCGTGATTGTTTACTGGTTCGTAGCCTAAATTGTCCCATCATTATAAATTGTAAAACCTTTGAGAAACCAAGAAATTTTTTTACCCTATCCATTTGAACTTTGGCTCAAAATATTATAGCACAAAACCAGGATGCATAGAGGAAGTCTGATGAGGAGAGTACACAGGTATTTTAATTTTCTCATAAGATTATATCAAATTTATTAAACAATATTTAATTTTTTTTTGATCGGTGATAATATTTTTATTTTATTTAAGATAAAACAAAATATACAAAGCTGCAAATAAAAAGTTCTTATAGCACCATCACATCATGTCTGTTAAAACAAAATATAAACCTACAGATCAAAAATCCCTACCACAACTACCTATTACAATATCGAAACCAAAAACAAGGTTTAACCCCTTAAGCTTATACATCATCTAGCTTAAATACAATAAACTATGCAAAAAATGAGCATTGAGTTTACGTGGAAGTTCCAAAAGCATTGCCCAGGTGCAATGGGCACAATTCCACAAGTGACTTCACCTTCTTTCTTGAACAAAAACCCTTCTTCTCAGACAACTCCACTTTGGAGATGGCTTTGAGTCCTGCTATTATATCCTCAGTCTCTATTAATTCAACACATAGTTTCAAAGCTTGCCACCCCTGTTCCGCATCCTCTCTCCACACGGATTTGGTTCTTCCTTCTGGCCACCTAATGAAAGGGTGATTTATCTTTGCTACTTATGGGTCCACACCTTCCATGCCTTTGCTCTCAGTAAAGACTTGTCTTGGTATAGCCTGTTCTAGGATACTCTCCATGTTCACTAAGAAATCCCTATGTGCCAACGCTTTCATCACTTTCCTTACAACCTCCACCGACTCTCCTAAGTCCAGTCCCTAGGCCATGATCAAAGAGTATATATCCATATTAGTCTGATATTTGTGCTTCAAATCTTTGAAGCCATTACCCAGAATGATTTGCATAGATTGCACCACTTTCACATCCTTGTACAAGAACAAGCCACATAGTCTCTTCACTGTCACTTTGCCAACAAAAGGATCCAATTTTCTCCTTGCTTTCATAGTGAAATTGGCCTCCATTTATTCTCTAGTATGTTAGCCACTAGACTACTTCACACCATCATCCTAACACTCTTCTTACTCCCACAAACCAAGAAGCATTGAAGGAAATGCAAGGAAAAAATTCATTACATAGAAAATTATCGTCCATCACCATTAATGCCGAATGTACGTCTAGCACTAGCAGCAAAAACTTCATCAATGCTTCATGTCCTTCAAGAATTTCAAAAAACATTCCTCTACTTACTAACTAAAACCACCATACATTAAATGCAACATACAAAAAATACTCCAAAGAAATTCCTCTAAAATCCTCAATTATAAATTCATCCACCTCTGCAAATGTTAAAGCCCATTTCGAGAGGGTATCTGCTTCCATATTCCCTGTTCTCCTAACATGAATAATCTTATAATCCTAAAAAAGGGCTAATTCTTCAATTATTTTCCTAATCATAACCTACAAATTCCAAGCATCAATTCCTCCTTTTATTATTGCTTGGATGATTATTAAGGAATCACCCTCCACATGAATCTTTGTGGCCTCTAACTTCTTGATTAACTTAACTGCCATTAAAGCTGCTACTGCTTCAACCACATTATTGGATCCTTCCTTTAGTCTCATTTCCCCAATGACCAACACATTCCCATCCCAATCTTGAACAATGCTACCAGCCCTTGATGGACCTGGATTACCTTTTGATGCCCCATAAATGCTTACCTTCCACCATCCTTCCATTGGTTTCTCCCATTTTTCCACCTCTGAAGAAAAATTAGTCAAATTAACCCAGCCAAGACCCTTAATGGGCCTAATGATATTTAAATTTTATTTGTGCATAGTTAAATTGAATTAGTATATGTTTTAGGACAAGGCCTCCAAGGCTAGGATTGAGAAACTTTATACCATGCATGACAGTGGCTAGAAAGGTTTACAGACCTTGATCTGTACATTTGTAAGTATATTTAATATGTTAAATGATATATATTTTTTATTTCCTTGGAAAAAGTAAATGATTGCATATTAATTAGTTTAACTAGTCCATGTGCCATGTTTTGATAGGAGGAGTAATATGGCCACCATCCAAAGCAATTTGAAAAGAATATGTTACAAAACAAAAAGTGGAATGATTTTGTAATCTGGATGGAGAACGAGGTATCAATAGTTGAGTTTTAATAACTTAGTTGGATATTGTTGTGTTAATATATTTCAATTTGCATCTCTTGTGTTGAGTTGTTTATTGATGCGTAGGATGAGTAAATAGAGCTCAAATCTTATGATTACAAGATGACCATTTATGTGCATGAATAAATAGTAGAAGGATGTAGATGAACTCAATTCATCTGAATTTATACCTCTTGGCATGCATTCCTCTTGAATCTCTAATATCAGGTGCTTGAGACTTCCCTGTAGCTTTTACCTTTCATTTCCGCCTTTCCTCTTCATTGTTATACTTGTCTCCTTTTTCCTTATCTACATTTCTAGCTTTGACTTCTAATTCATTCCATGTTTTACCTTCCTCCTCTTTAGAATATTCTTCTTCTTCTTTGTCCTCCTTTGACTACACAAGAGATTCATCTTTTGAACCTTCCTCATCTGATTCTGGTTCCTCTTCTATATTAGAGGGTTCGTATCCTTGATCTGACTCTTCTGAATTATCATAATTAGAATCACTAGCTTCCATATTCAAAAATTTCCAACCACCATCTTCAATACATTTATTTGGATCATCAATAATAGTCTTCAAAATTGGCTGCCAGTTCAAGTTCATTCTACTTTCATAATACTTTATATCCATGGATTTCAACCATTCCTTGATGCCATCAGGCGGAGATTGAGGAATGGCATACATGCGGAGTACATCTTGCTTGAAGTATTTGAAAAAATATCCATATCAAATTCCTTTTGCCCAAGTATTACTCTCTCAAGGTTAACAGTTCTCAATCTCACTAATAGTGATTACTAAGAAAGGTAATTCTACCAACTCTACCAAATAGTTTACCATAGGAACAATAAACATAGAGGATTTGAAAGGAACTCCATGAAAACCAAGCTCTCTAAATGGTATATCAAACTCCAGTTCAAAATCTTTTAGATGAGGCTGCTCCCATAGCTCTCTTACTCTCTTGAAAAATCCTTGAAACTTTGACTTCTTAACATTCAAAAGATAAATGGAATGTCCTCAACAACTAGTAGAGTTTTCCAAAAAAGCTAACTAAAAACACAAGCATGCTCCCACACACAATGGCCTAATGGCTGGTTGTCATAGAAGTCAAACTACTGAAGTAAATATATTGATTAACATATATGCATCATTTGCATAAACAACTGAAATGGGTAACAAATGTTAATCAATACATTGAATTTTGAGATGTGTTGAAATAATAAAAAAACCATGTTTTAGGGTAAATATTAGTAGTGTGGGGGAAGAAAGCATTAAACCTAATAAAAGAATTTTTTGTTCTTGATACACCATCTATAAATTTTCCTTGGATGACAGTACTAAATTTCTATATGTTGTACCCCTTAAATGTCCTACATGTTACAAATATGGAATAACAATGCACAACTTTGTATTGAGTCCAAAGGCCAAGGCATTTTGAATAAGGGTAGCCAAACTTGATAAGGATGCAGTCACTATTACACATATTGACAATCCAGAATAGTCATGTGAAGACAACTGCCTGTGAAAACCATAATCAATCAAATTATGCACATTCAAATCTAAGTTTGAAAGCTTTCATTTTAGTCCATGCATCTAAGTCCTTGTTGAAGATTGAGGATGTCAACAACAAAGCTAGAATAGCTCTCCTTAAACCATAGCTAGTTTTAAAGTGTAATATTTCCAAATTCAAATCCACTTCTCAGCTAAGGAAAGGAGGTAGGATTGTTAGGTGTTACCCCAAATAGAGAAGGCCATAGAAAAAATGAAATAGAAGATCCAATAAGTGAGACGACATAGCTGTAGACCATGGATAATTATAATTCTTACAATGCACATATGCTTGTGATAAAAAAAAAATCTTACACATTGGCTGAATATATCCTCATCAAAATGGCACGAGTCTTCCAATAGATCAAGATGATCCTCAACATGATAGAGATCCACAAAATATTGGTTCTACTAGTACAGATCACATGGTATAGGATGATGATGATGTAGATACGAAAGACACCGAGGCTGATGACCATGATGATGATGACGACAACGATGATGATCACGATGGTGGTGGTGGTGATGATGATGATGATGATAATGAGGATGAGACAGTTTGTGATAGTAACTAGTTACATTCATGATCATATAGACAGCATCATGGATCATTGCTGATATATCATTATAATGACTCTTTTCATGGTTACTATCATATGTATCATTTTCACGGCCTACATTACTATATTGTTAAGTTGTATCATATTGGCATGTATCATTTTCACTATATCATTTAGACATGTATAATCTTGACTTGTATCAAATTGAGTTACATAATTTATCAATTTTATTTATATAATTTGTACATGTATCATTTTCACTTATGTCGACTGTTGGACATGTATCATTTTGATATGTTTTTGATGTACTAGCATATTTGACTTTCACTTGTTTTAGTTATATATGATGGTGATCTTATCAATATTAGCTTGTCAATTTATATATATTAAAAGTGGTTGATGATTTTTGGATGAATATTTATTAAGTATGATGATTTTAATTTACTACTCAGGATGGATGTTGTCAAATTAAATTAAATTATAGATATTTGACTTGTTTTAATTATAGATGATGATCATGTTACAATAATTATATTGTTATTTAATCATATGAGTTAAATAATTAAATTACTTACTCTATAATCATATGAGTTATTTAAGAGGCATGATATATTTAACTAATTAAATTGAAATAAAACATATTAAATCAATAAATGGAAGCCAAACTAGAAGTAAACTAGAAGCAATATTGGAAGCAAATTTGGAAGCAAACCTTGAAGCAAACCTCGAAGAAAAACTAGAATCAAAACTAAAAGAAAAACTGGAAGCAAAACCAGAAGCAAACTGGAAGCAAAACTAGAAGAAAAACTGAAAGAAAAACTAGAAGCAAACCTTGAAGCAAAATCAAAAGAAAAATTAGAAGCAAACTTGGAAGCATAACCAGAAGCAAAACTAGAAATAAAACTGGAAGCAAAACCAGAAGTAAACTTGGAAGCAAAACCAAAAGCAAATCTGGAAGCAAAAATGGAAGAAAAATTGGAAGCAAAACCCGAAGCAAACCTGGAAGCAAAATTGGAAGCAAACTTGGAAGCAAAATTGGAAGCAAACTTGGAGGAAAAACTGGAAGCAAAATTGGAAGCAAAACTAGAAGCAAGAATTGGAGTAGACATGGAAGCAAAATCGGAAGCCAAATTGGGAGCTAGTTTTGATGCAATTTTCACCGTTACTCCCCGGTGCTATTTTGGGTGCTAATGGAGGCACTCTGATTTTCCAATGCTAAATCTAGTATCAATTCTGGCACAAATGTTGGCGCAAAATATGACACCAAACTGACCATGCCTATTTGCACCGAGTTTAGCACCAACAAAATTGCTCAATTCATGTACTCAAAATACACTAAAATTCGGCTGCAAAATCTAGTGCTAATTGCTTGTTGTGCTATTGTGCTTGTTGGAGAGCGAGTCCCTATTGGACAATGAGTCCTTGTTCTAGATAGTGATTCCTTACTTTAGGCAGTGAGCCTTTTTGTAATCGGTTTTTATATTCTCTATAGTGTGAGTTAATCCTCATTGTGGTTTTTCCCTCATTAGTTTTTCCACGTAAATTAGGTGTTATTGTGTTTATGTGTTGGATTTTAGTTTTTGTGTTGGCATTTGATGATTAATTATTTAAGCAATATTAAGAGTTAGTTTTGGTGATTGAATTAAAGGTTTAATTATGTGACAAATGATTCACCCCCCTCTCAATTTTCCTATTCAACAATTGGTATCAGAGCAAGGTTCCTTGGTGAAGAGCATAACTGCTTGAGGAAGGTCTGGGATGGCGAGCAATTATCCGAGGTTTGATGGAAATAACTATGGTATTTGGAAAGTATTGATGGAAGAATATTTGGAGTATTACGAATATGATGTGGAGAAAGCTTACAAAAATCCTTATAGTCCTCCTGCTAATGGTCCGAGTACACCTGAAGAGATCAAAGCACATGAAGTAAAAAATAAGGTGAAGTTCATCTTGAAGAATACTTTGGTACATTCCAAGTTGATTAAGATTCCAAATTTGAAAATGAATAAGGAAGTCTGGGATGCTTTGGAAAGAGTGCATGATCAAGATAAACGAGTTAAAGAGGTGAAATTACAAAACTTGGAAACACAGTTTGATCTTCTATATATGTATGAAGATGAGAATATTAAAGCTTATGTATAGATTTTGGATGAGAGTGCCTAGAATGAGAGGACTTGGTGCTACTATAGATGAAACTAGAATTGTAAAGAAGATTCTCATAACTCTTCCTGATGCTTACAATGAGAAGGTGAATGCTATTGACCAGACTATAGATTATAAGACTTGTACTATGGATCTGTTGGGATTTTTGACATCTCATGAGATGAGGAAGATGAGTCTAAGGAATGGGTGAAAATTAGAGACTACTTTTAAAGCTACAAAAGTTGAAGATGCGGATGAACAAAACATTGATGAAATAGAAGTTAACTTTGTAAGAAGAATGAGGAAAGGCTCTGGTAAGTATGAAGGTAAGTTTCCCTTTAAGTTCTTTAGTTGTGAAGAAATAGGTCATTATGTTGCGAAGTGTCTAGAAAGAGCTAAAAGAAATAAACAAAGATATGGGAAAGAAAAGAAAGGAAAGAAGATTAATGAAGCTTATTATGTGAATGTGAATGCTAGTATATTTGATGAGGATTCAAAATATCAAGATCTTGACGACAATGAATGCTTGTTCTTTGTGATTAAGGATGAACCTACTTTTGCTAACTCTTTAAAATAGGTAAAAGAAAGCTCTCTAGAGAAGGAGAAAAATGAAGGTACAATTATCTCTGCCCTACATGCTAAGCAAGAAAATAATTTTTAGGTAGTTGAAAGTGGTTGTTCACATACCATGATTGGTGATAAAATTAAGTTTGTTAAGCTTGAAAAATATGATGGAGGTTTGGTTATGTTTGGAGATGATACTAGTGCTAAAATATGTGGGATAGGATCAGTAAGTTTTGATGGAAAGTATCATATTGATGATGTCTACTATGTTAAGGGTTTAAGGCATAATTTTTTGAGTGTTGGTCAGATGTACAGAAAAGGATATGATCTTGTGTTTAAGGATGAGAGATGTGAGATTTGAAAAGGATCCAAAACATTGATTGCTATGAGAAAGAAATTTGAAGGGAATATCTATCAACTTAAGGGTGTAGATGGATGATGTTTTATGACTCAGATTAATGATAGTTAGTTATGGAATAGGAGAATTTATCACATGAATCTTGATAACTTGGCAAGGATCAATGTTGTTCAAGCCATGAGAGATTTATCGAGAATTACAAAGCTTGCTAATGCTATTTGTATGAATTTCTAGTTTGGAAAGTGATGCAGAGCTAGGAGGATTAAACAACATATCTCACAAACCTTCAACAATAATTCAAAGCAATCTTTGTATAACACATGTTATTAGGCATTCTATATCACATTGGAAACATAACCATGGCATCCCACAATTTAATGCAATGAACAGTCATTAATAAGTTTCACTAAAAAAAGTGAAGGAAATCGCTCTAGTAAGATTGAATAAAATATAGTTATAGACCTTTCCTCCAATTTTTATGAAAATCCAATGGTGGAAAAGAAAGTTATTGCATTTTCCCCAAAACTGCAAACCCTAGGTAGGGTTCAAACCTACCCTCACAAAAATGGTCATAACTTATTCAAATATTAATGAAATTTGAAGCAAATGAAAGAAGATTCACATGGAAACAAAATCCAATTGATTTAAGATCCAAAATATAGACTTTACAATCCATACCATCACATTTTTCAGACTGTAAATTCTGCACAATATTGTTAGAATAGGGAAGTCTCACCAAAATAGTCATAACTTCACCAAAACTCAATAAAATTCAATGAGACAAAAAAAACTAGAAATTGGAAACAAAAATATTTTGATCCATATATGATACTCAGTTATTTGTGTCCAAACCAGGCTGTACAAAACATAACTTCAGCCTAGAAACAATATAAAAATACAAAAATGCACACAAAATTTTAGGTTTCCATTCATCCAACTTCAAAAATAATTTCTCCATCCCCCAATTTGAGTTTTGGAGGGTGTATTTATACATTTCCAACCAAAACCAACTATTTTCAACCACCTTTTGATTATTTTTTTGACAAAACACCTTAGTGACACTTCATCTACCTAATTTTGCACTTTTAACATTTTTTGACAATATGGAACAAACTTAAACATTATTTGACAAATGACCTAAAATATGAGTTCCTAAGACTTAAAAAACCTCTAAAATGGTTTGATAAACCTTATTATAAGACCCAATAAACAAAATAAAGCAACCATTTACAAATGGCCTCATGGAGGCAAGAAATAAAACAAGTGCTCCTGCACCAGAAAGCACGCAAGAAATCATTACAAATCAAAGGAATGGTCCACTACCAGACTACTGGATTTAGTTCATATAGATCTTTGTGGTCCTACAAGAGTAAGAAGTCTACTTGGTGAAAGGTACTTTATGCTTTTAATTGATGATTATTCTAGATATACACGGGTTACATTTCTTGGAGAGAAATTAGATGTATTAGATAGATTCAAGGCATTCAAAGCTATGGTTGAAAATGAAGTGAATTTGAAGATAAAATGCTCAAGGTCTGACATAGGTGGAGAATTCACCTCCAATGAGTTTAAATTTTTTTGTGAAGTACATAGAATAAAGAGACAGTTATCTAACTTGAGAACTCCTCAACAAAATGAAGTTTTTGAAAGGAAAAATAGAACAGTTCAAGAGGTTGCTAGATCAATGCTTACTAAGGCTCGTTTACTAGAAGTTTACTAGAAATAAGCTATTCAAACTACTGTTTATGTATTCAATCCAGTTCAAGCAAGAACAAACAATACAAAGACTCCCTATGAGCTATGGCATGGAAGAATTCCTATTGTAAAATATTTCAAAGTAGTTGGAAGCAAATGCTATATCATAAGAGATGAGGAAACTTTGGGTAAGTTTGATGCAAGAAGTTATGAAGGAATTTTCCTTGGATATTATACTAATAACAAGGCATATAGATGCTTTAATAAAAGACTAATAAATATTGTAGAGAGCTCGAATGTGAAATTTGATGAGACAATGAAGAATCCTATTGACATTGATGAAAATGTATCTGATGAGCATGATTGTTAAGAATAGAAGAGATTATGGAAGAACACAAAAAATGATGAGCAAGGGAAGTAGGATGAACAAAATGAAACTTAAGAAGATACTCTCATGATGTCCCCTAAGACACCGAAATATGTATAGAAGAATCATTTAGAAAGTTATATTATTGGAGACAAGACAAAAGGTGTATTGACTAGAAGCAGAGCTGTTGCTAAAGTAAATTTATGTTTACTTTATGAGATTGAGCTGAAGATTGAATGTTAAGCTTGTAAAGATGAACATTAGAAGGAAGATATGAAAGAAGGATTTATGCAGATTGAGAAGAATCAAACTTGGGAATTGGTCCCAAGAATGAAAGATAAAAACATCATTCGATCAAAATGGATATTCAAAAATAAGTTGAGTGAGAATGGAGAAGTTCTTAGAAACAAAGCAAGGCTTGTGTCTAAAGGCTACTCACAAGTAGAAGGCATATATTTTCAGGAAGATTTTGCTCCGCTAGCAAGAATAGAAGCTATAAGGATGTTCTTGGCATTTGCTACTTATAAAGACTTTACGGTCTATAAGATGTATGTCAAGTCAACATTTTTGAATGGTGAATTAGAAGAAGTTTATATGGAACAACTGAAAGGATTTTAGTTAAAAAATTAACTAGATATGGTCTGCATATTGAAGAAAACTTTATATGGGTTGAAGCAAGATCCTAGAGCATGGCATGTGAGGTTAGATAAATATTTGATTCATCAAAGCTTTAACAAAGGTACTACAGATGGTAATTTATACTTTAAGATTGAAAAAGACAAAATCTTGATTGTAGTAGTGTATGTTGATGAGATTATCTTTAGGGGAAATGAAAAATATGTGCAATAGGTTTATAGAAGAAATGTAGAAAGAATTTGAAATGTCTATGTTTGGGGAGATGGATTTCTTTCTTGGGCTATAGATTAATCAAACAAAGAAGATAATTTTCATTTCATAGTCTAAGTATGTGAGATAAATGTTGAAGAAGTTTGGGATGGATGGTTCCAAACTGGTTAGCACTCCTATGGTGACTAGATACAAATTGGGAAAAGATGATGATTCACCTTAGGTTGATTAGAGAAAGTATAGATCTATGATTGGCAGACAATTGTATTTGACTGCTACTAGACCGAATATTATGCATGTTGTCTTTCTTGTGGCTAGATTTCAAGAAAACGTTAAGAAAAATCATGTTAAAATAATTTTTAAATATTTGAATGGGACTCTGGATTATGGATTGTGGCATCCTAAAGATATTAATTTTACACCTAGTTGCCTATATAGATGCAGATTGGGTTGGATGTGTAGGTGACAAGAAAAGTACAAGTGGTGATGCATTCTTTCTTGGATGTAGATTGGTGACATGGTTGAGTAAGAAGAAAGATTTAGTCTCCTTGTCTACTACTGAAGCTGAGTATAGTGTTGTTGCATCTTGTTGTACACAAGTTCTATGGATGAAACACAAATTGAAAGATATCATAGTGGTATATGATGATCCCATTTCTATTTTCTATGATAATATAAGTGCAATTAAAATTTCAAAGAATCCTATGATGCAAGCAAGGACGAATCATATATCTATCAAATATCATTTCTTGAGAGAGAAGGTCATGGAGAATGAAGTAAAGCTTGAGTATGTTTCAACGAAGGATTAGGTTGTTGATATTTTCATGAAGGCTGTTCCTAAAGATACTTTTGAGTATCTTCAGGAGAAGTTGGGGGTTATTTCCCCCCCTTTCTTGAACTAGATGCATATGGAGATGCATTAGTCCTATGGATCTATGGATCTATCTTTCTTTTGGGTTGATGTTTTGGTGGCTACCTCTTAGGGGGAGCAATTAGTACCAGGAGTTGTCATTATGAGTATTATGTTTTTCATGTCAAAGGAGAAATCAATGTAAAATGTTCTTTGGCATTTGAAATTGATGTCAAAGGGGGAGAAGAAGCATGTGAAAAAGGAAAGGAAGATTGATAGAAGAAGCATGTGAAAAAGGAAAAGAAGTGCATATGAAACTATCTTCTAAGGGGGGAGAAATAGAAACATGTATTCAAAGCTTGTATGTTGTCTTTGATGGTTTTTCACATCATGTGTTTCCATCAATGAAAAAGGGGGATATTGTTGTAAGAATGGAAATATTGAAGGTTTTTTCATTGATGTCAACCAGTCAGCTAGTTATCCACTAGTTGTTGTTGGTTATATATGTTGGGGATATTGAGAAAATTGTAATTAAGATATGTGTTCAGGGGTTGCTCT
>VDFB02357688.1:0-24080 GCA_007258455.2 Sequoia sempervirens | reverse complement strand
TCGCCCTTGCTCCACCATCATTGATTTTGTCCCTTTTGATGATCATGAGCCTAACCATGATCTGCCACCCATAGCGATGATAGATAATGTCGGGTTGCTGCATATTTTACATGGTGGTGGGATAGGCATCATCCACCTCTTATGTTTGGCAAGGGTGCCCTCAGACGGGATCCTAGTCCACATGGGCACTTGCCACCCCAGCCTCCATAGAACAGATGGAGAGGGTGACAACAGGGCGATGAGGAGGAGAGGTCGCAGGAGGAGGAGGTGACACCTTAGAGGCTGAGACAACTAAGGAGATCAGACCCCCCAGTAGCTACCCCTATCTCATCGGTGCCACCAACACCTATTGCTATAGTGGTAGTGACCTTGGAATCACCAAGAGTGGCCACTGATACTGGTGGTACAGGTCCTAGTGTCGATCCTCACCCATACCCAACATGGCAACTAGGGGACCCATGTATATAGATCATGTTGTTTATGTTTTAGTACTTTCATTTTCTCTATTTATGATTATATACATATGCCATGTGATACTGATTTTTCTTTCTTTCTCTATGGTTGCAAAGGATGCATAGGGATGGACTGGGTTGAGGGATTAGTGCATAGTAGAGGTGGTCCCTACTGTGTCGATCCAGGGGATGGTTCTTGAGGCTTTCTGGCTAGTGTATGTGGGGTGTCATGCCCACATTTTTGAGTTGGTAGCCCGCTTGAGGATGACCTATGAGGAGTGGGGCGTGAAGATCATCCAACTGACTATGGAGGTTGCCACTGTTAGGGCCAACATGTTTAGTTGTTGGGGGAGCTACAAAAGGTGCTCATCGAGTGAGACGTGATAGTGATGAGGGTTGAAACCATTGAGTAGTAGTGTGATGCCCTACAGAGTTGCCTCGATGATCTCGGTAGATGTTCAATGATTGTAGGAGGATCTGAGATAGACACAGATGACCATATGCTCCTTGTAGGGAGAGATTAGAGGGATGCAGGTAGCTTTGTTAGCATCACACACACACCAATCTAGATCCATGTCCACCATGTAGCCTCTCCCTAGACCATAGTAGCAGCCACCAAAGCTAGAGGGCTCAGGGAGCCATGCACCACAGCCATAGTGACTCTTCATTTTGTACATCATTTTTGTAGCGAGGGATACATACATATATATATTTGTAGATATTTTGTATAGACATATATTCAATAGCCACTCATTTTTATAGTAGTGGCCCGATACATGTACATGACATTCGATACATACATGCATATATATATGGACATATCAGTTTTGACATCATGCCATTGTTTATTTTGATGTGTATGCTTTTTACTTTCATGTATGTTGATGCTATGGATATTACATGCTCATATGGATGTATGTTTACATTAGGTACTAATATGATTTAATAAACACGTATGGTTGTATGTTAATTAAATACTATAATGATCTAATTTACTTAAAAGACATAATGTGATGCATAGTGTGGCAAGACATATGCATGTATATTTTACACACACACAAACATGGTCACATTATAACACAATTTTTTTTCACAATGTGTTAATGAGTAATGTTAATACATGTAGTGCTACTACCCTTTTAAAGAGAGAACACCATACATATGATACGTTGGAAATTATGCATAGTATCGACAGAGATTTATCGCATTAACAGGTTCTTTTAGAGGTATTTCATCCATAGATGATAATCCATAGGCACTTGAACCATATATAGAGATCACAATGTAAGGGCCTAACTAGTTAGGACTAAATTCCCCTCTCTGATCAGGTGGCACATTTACATTTCTCTAGTTTTCATAGAAAACCAGGTCTTTGAGTTTAAAGGTCATAGGAAGCACACTTTGATTATATTGTCTTAATAGTGATTGTTGATAAGCTTTAAGATGATCAAGGGACTGTAATCGGTGCTCATTGAGCATCTCTAGCTAATGCAAACAATTAAGCCAGTAGGTTTCATCTTGAATTAACCCTTTAAGGGAAACCTGTAAAGATGGAATTTCCAACTCTAAAGGAATGATAGCTTCAACACCATACACAAGATTGTAAGGAATTGTTCCCATAATCGTCCAGACACTCATGTGATAGGCCCACAAAGCGTACGTTAATTGAATATGCCAATCCTTACTGTGCTTATTAACTATTTTATGAAGAATGAGCTCAAGAGTTTTGTTAGATGCTTTTGCTTGGTTGTTAGATTGTGGATAGTTTGGCATAGAAAATCTATGTTGGATATGAAATTTCTCTAAGAACTACCTTACTTCCTTGTTCTTGAATGGTATGCCATTATTAGAAACAAGTGTAGTAGGCAATCCAAAATGAGAAAAAATGTTGTTCATAAGAAAGCTAAAGATAGCTTCAGCATTTGTTGATTGAAGTGGAATAGCTTTGACCCATTTCATGAAGTAATCCATGGTGGTAATAATAAAGGTATGTCCCTTGGAAGAAGGAGGTGATATTTTTCCAATAATATCCAACCCCCACTTTGTGAAAAATGAAGGAGAGGTTTTATTTTGTAACTCTTGGGAATGTGTGTGAATAAGACGATGTGTTGTTGACATTGAAGTCACTTTTAAAGAAAATCAAAGGAATCTTGTTTCATCATTTTCCAATAGTACCCCATGTGTACCAATTCTCTTTCCAAGTATCTACCACCAAAATGTCCACTCTCGGAGCCCAAATGGGCTTCCTTAAGGGAAAGGGGTATTTCCGCTTTAGTGAGACATCTGAGAAGCAAGTTGTTATAGGAGTTTTGATAAAGAACATTAGATAAAATGACATAACATGCTAAAATATTTTGTATATGAGTTTGATCATTTTTTGTCACATCATCAAGAAAGTTTCCAATCTTTAAGTAGTTATATATACAAGAGAAACATTCTCTTGAGTCTATGTGAGAACACACAAAGGATTTGGATTCAGGTTGATTGAAAACCATAGGGGTTCAAAGGATCTGAACCATGAAATGGTATTCTTTCATATCCTCTTATGAAGGTACCAAGGAAGCAGCACTTTCCATGGCATCGACATGTCTATTCTCCTCCTAGGGACATTGTCTATTGTGAAAGAGGAGAATTGATTAAGAAAGGACAAAGAAAGGTCTTGGTACTAGGACAACTTGCTTTTCTTAGCTTGATAGGTCCCCATAATCTGATTCACGACGAGCTCAGAATTGCCTAATAGATGAAGATTTTTTATTCTTAGTGTAATCGCGACACACAAGCCAACAATAAGAGCTTCATACTTAGCAATGTTATTGGTGCAAGGAAAATCTAATCAAAAGGATAGAGGGACCGGTTTACCTTCGGGGGATACTAAGACCACACCCACCCCAGAACTAGTCTGACACTTTGATTCATCGAAAGACATTTTCCATTCAAGGTCATAATTAACCACAAAAATATTCTAATCAGGGAATAGATCCAACCCTATGAAGGTATGGGATGAGGGAGTGTCTACCAATTGATCGACAACCACTTGACCCTTTATCGACTTCTAAGTAATGAACTTTATGTCAGACTTAGAGAGCAACAACTCATTTCGCTAATCTCCCAATGAGGTCAGCACTAGAGAACAAATGCTTTAAGACATTTGTTTTTACTATGACATGTGTTTCAGCATGGAGAAGATAGTGTCTCAACTTCTACATAGTGAAGACAAGAGAGAGGAATTATTTCTCCATAGAGGAATAATGAGTTTCGTAATCAACTAAAACACGACTGATGTAGTAGACTGCTCTCTCTTTCCCCATGCAATCATATTGAGCCAGAAAAGCTTCCAAGGCATATGGTGACACAACAACGTAAAGAAAAAAGGGTCTACCCTACATAGCCAACATCAATAAAGGAGGGTTGGCCAAATAGGCTTTGATTGATTCAAAGGCTTTCTAGCACTCCTCATCCCACATGAACCAAACATCTTTTTTCAATAAACAGGTGAAAGGAAGGGTACGATCAACCAATTGAGATATAAATCTAGGAATCACTTGAATCTTCCCTTGTAAACTTTGTAACTCAGTGATATTCCTTGGTGGAGGCATGTTAACAATGGCATCAATTTTATTTGTGTCAACCTCGATTCCATGGTGAGAAACTATGAACCCTAAGAGATTGTCAACATCCACACTAGAGATGCACTTATGAGGATTGATTCTCATCTTATAGATTTGAAGCCTTTCAAACATAAGACAAAGGTTCTTCACATGATCTTGACGAGTTATTGACTTCAACAAGATGTCATCAACATAGTCTTCTAAGATCTTATGGATAAAATCATGGAATATCAGGGTCATTTCCCATTGGTAAGTCACTCCCACATTCTTCAACCCAAAGGGCATGACTACATAATAGAAAGTACCCCAAGGGGTAGTGAAGGCTATCTTGTATTAATCCTCTGGGTTAATATGGATCTGATTGTAACTTGAGAAACCATCCATAAAAGATAACAATGCATGGCCTATAGTCAAATCCACAATCATATCTATATTAGGCAACAAGAAATAATCCTTAAGAGAGGCCTTATTAAGATCTCAAAAGTTAATAAATATATGAATACGACCATCAGGCTTACTAACAGTGACTATATTCGAGATCCAAGGGGAGTAGTCAATCAGACAATAAAGCCTGCTTTCAATAGATTTTCTATCTTAGTTTTGACCATCAACACCACCTGGGGATTGATCTTTCAGATTTTTTGCTTAACTGGCTTGGCGTCAAGACATAGGATGATATTATGAACCACTATAGACTCATCAATTGATCCGGTGGACATTTTTTAGTGAAAATTGAAGTGTCTTATTTTTCTCTAGAATCAGCACCATCAGGAAGAGCTCGGTGTCCTAATTCCAATGCAACTCGAACAGAGTGAAAAGGAGTCCGTTTGCACGAGTTATAGCAAGTCAAACCTTGGGTCAAACTGGGATCAGAGGGCGTCCAGGAAGCAAAAAAAATGATTGTTTCATAAATCAATGGAAGCAGCGTCAAGTCGAAGAGCTCGTCGAGATGATTCCGACGGCGTTCGTTTCGTCGAAATCCGACATCGGAGGCTCAAGATACAGCTGGTCAAAGTTTTAGGTTTGACTTGTGGACTGAAGGTACATAGTGATGACGTCATCATCCGTACAGCTGACGTCAGCATGTGGTACGGAATCTGATGTGGAAAAATTAAAGTGTGACATGTGGCATTTGTACAGACCAATCACAGAGTGACACGTGCCAGTCCGTACGCCCAGTCAGCATGCCACGTCATCACTCAGTACTCAGTCAGCATCCACGTGGCGGCGTTGTCATCGGTCCAGTCGGCAGTGACATGTCTTTTTCGGCAAATGAGCGCTTGGCACATGGCACGTGGCAGGTCCAGTCAGCGTCGGGTTGGATTCCACTCATCATCCATGTCAGCACCAGTCGTCATCCAGTTTGTAGACATGCCAGCAACAGTCAGCCGAGTCTGCGAATGAATGGTTGACACGTCACCTCCACGTGGGCACCCGCGTCAGCGACACGTCATGAAGATCAGTCAATGAGAGCTGGCCACGTGGTACCCTCCTGGTGCGACACATGGCCCCGTCTTCTCCCCTTCGTCGGTGTTTGTTATTTCGTTGCAAAAAGTTTATCCGGCCGGTGTGGGGTTTGAAACGGGGACCTCCCATACGCGAACAATCCGGACCACCGTTACACCAAAACCGGTGAGATCTACTATTTATGGTGGCGGGTTCATTTTGTTAAAAAAAAGTTTGAATTTGTTAAAAAAAAAAAATGCCAACCACCGGGCATTGAACCCAGAACCACCCACATACCAAAATGGAAGCCCACCGATGAGCCATTATGTGGCTTTAAAATATTATTAGCATCAGTCGGTTTTCATCAATTTTCCAAAAACCGAATGCTATAAAATAAGAACAAACTCCTCCCAAATTTGAAATTTAAACGAACAACAATCTTTTTAAAGATTAAAATGTAACCTCCCAAATGGCAAAAGCCCGAAATAAATAAGTAAAAGGGCTTTAATTTGTTATTATAAAAGATTTTTAATGATTTTTATGTAAATAAGGGAAGATATGAAGATATTATGGAGAGATAAGGGAGATTATTATAATCTAAATGTTAAATTGGGAGATTTGGAAAATATTTTGTAAATCAATTGGTTAAAGGCCAATTTGAGAAAATTCTTTGTATAAAAAGGGGTGTAAGGTGAGAGAGGAGATCAAGTTTTTCTTTCAGGTGACGAAGTCTTGAAGCTGTGGAGATAATTGAAAGAGAGGTCTTGTAGAGATTCCATTCTTGCACGTCAGAGCAATGCTATGCTGCCGAAGTGCTGTGAGAATGATTGTGGTGCTTTGTAATTGATTTTGGAGTTAATCGGATCGGTCTCTCTATTGGAGTGGACCCGGAGACGTAGTCACTTTCGTGACAAACTCCGTTATCAAACGTTGTTTGCACTTCTCTTCTTCTCTCTCTTTCTGTCTCTCATTTCCTTCCTTTGTGTTAAATCACCTTGTTATTACTTTCATTCTGTTATTTTCTTAAGTTAATTTTGATTTAATTAACTTGAAATAATCATTGTAAAAGCATTGTAAAAATTAAGCATTCATTTCTGCAATTTAGTCTAGATCCTATACAGATCAAGTTGGTATCAGAGCACAGTTGACTATTATTGCAGTTATTTGTTTTTGAATGCTAACGAGATGCAGGATTCAGAAGGGTGAAGGAAAGCTCGAAGACTTTAATCCTGAGATCGGGAAGCGAAGAACATTTCTGAAGATGTCAGTTTCTGGAATGGAGGTTCCTGAAGAAATCAGTGAGCAGGAGTTTCGAAGAGCATTCCTCGAGATGAAGGAAAAGGTGGAAATTCTTTTTCAGGAGAGACAAGAGCAAAAGGAACGTGAAGAAGGTTCGTCGAAGCAAGAAGATCACAAAGACAAGAAAGAGGAACAACATGGAGATGGTGGCAAGAAAACAGATCACCCCTTTTCTTCTTCTCCTCCCTCTTCTCCTTCTCCTTCTTCTCCATCTTCTCCTCATTCTATTTCTTTTAATCCTTTCAAGAGTGGGTATCAACCTAAAACAATTAATTTTAAAATTTGACTTTGCTCTAAATATTGTGGAGAACTCTTAATGCTAAAAATCGATGACGGGATCCAACAAACGGAGGCTTCATTGCAGAAAGTCCGTAAACCTGCCAGGGATGACGCGTCGATAGTGATCCAATTAGCTACCTTCGCTTAGGAGGCCATCCCAACCGGGAGAGCAAGCCCAAGGCGTAGCTCAACAAACATGGTAGAGCCGCTTAACTGGGCAGAATTTTATTAATGTTTTAAGAAGCATTTTTTATCCCTTAGGACATATGCAACAGTTAATGATGGACTGGCAAATGTTTAGGCAAGGGAAAGGTCAAACTGTCCAAGAGTACACCCATGAATTCAAGAAAAGGGCTATTGCTTTGAATGTTCCTTTGTACACCCAAGACACTTTGTTGAAGTACATAGGAGGTCTGCATTCCTACCTTAGGCATTCCATTTTGGTTTTGAACCCTTGTAATTTGGATGAAGTGTCTGTTCAAGCTACACACTTAGAGTCAAGGGGTAAAGGATCTTTTATTGATAATGATGTAAAGAAATCTTCTAAGAATGCAGAGACAAGGAAAGGAAAGAAGGCAGCTACAGTTAAGAAGGATGAGAAACTTTCTTGCACTCATTGTGACAAGGAAGGTCATGATGAAAATCACTGCTGGAAGTTACATCCCGAATTGAGGCCTAAGTGGGCTCAAAGACGTAATCAGAAACAGAAGGGTAAGGACAAATCCACAAATGTTGTTATGGATCTTGGTTCAGATTCAGATGATGAGACTAAGATAACAGCGATGGGTCTAAAAGGTAAAACCCTTATTTCTGGTGTTTCTGTTGCTAGTTGTGCTTCTTCATCTACAGTTAATGATTTCTCTGAAGATGTGAAAAGGAATGAGCTATTTCATTTAAGGGTTGTTGCTAAAAATAGTAAAATTGATGCACTCATAGATAGTGGTTCTCAAGTGAATTTAATTTCAGAAAGTGTTGTAAAGAACTTGGGATTAAAAACTACACAACATAAGAAACCTTATCCACTAGGCTGGATTTGTGAAAATAATAAGCTACAAGTAACAAGACAATGCACCTTAAGATTCGCAATCACTAGTAAATTTGTGGATGAAGTTCAGTTTGATGTGGTTCCACTGGATATCTGTGGGATAGTGCTTGGTAGCCCTTATCTTTATGACGAAGCTATTTTCTGCCGCGGAAAAGAATCATTATCATTTGTTTAAATATGGCATTTAGTATATAGTACATTCTCACATGATTAAGACTGATCATTCTTTTACAAACACAGGGCAGTTAAAGAGGGTGATTAATGCAAGTAAAGATTTAAGTCTTATGTCTGTCAGCACAGGTGGTTCTAGACAGGAACTTGGAGTAGCTAACTAGGGTCAAATGTCATGGGATGCACCCATAGTACAACATGAGAAAATGATGCTTGAGCACGATGGAACCTTGCAAAAATTCTCCGCTAGAAGGATCAATTGTTGCCGGATCTATTCTCTTCACTGCGATTGTTGTTCTACCGATGCTGGGGTCAATTTTTGTTGGTTAGTGGCTACGACATTGGATGTAGATGCTTATGGAAGTGATAAAGTTATGTTCATGTTCAACAATATTTCTGCAGTCTTGATTGTACTTGTGAGCCAGGTTTTCAGATGTATAGAGGATACAGGACAAGTGGGGAGGCCAAGTCCTCACTTATTGTCAGAATAAATGCCACTTTTGGAGGTCCAAAAGGTCTTCAGTGGGGAGGCCTGATCCGGTGGACATTTTTTAGTGAAAATTGAAGTGTCTTATTTTTCTCTAGAATCAGCACCATCAGGAAGAGCTCGGCGTCCTAATTCCAATGCAACTCAAACAGAGTGAAAAGGAGTCCGTTTGCATGAGTTATGGCCAGTCAAACCTTGGGTCAAACTGGGATCAGAGGGCGTCCAGGAAGCGAAAAAAATGATTGTTTCATAAATCAACAGAAGTAGCGTCAAGTCGAAGAGCTCGTCGAGATGATTTCGACGGCATTCGTTTCATCGAAATCTGACATCGGAGGCTCAAGATACAGCTGGTCAAAGTTTCAGGTTTGACTTGTGGACTGAAGGTACACAGTAATGATGTCATCATCCATACAGTTGATGTTAGCATGTGGTACGGAATCTGATGTGGACAAATTAAAGTGTGACATGTGGCATTTGTATAGACCAATCACAGAGTGACACGTGCCAGTCCGTACGCCCAGTCAGCATGCCACGTCATCACTCAGTACTTAGTCAGCATCCACGTGGCGGTATTGTCATCGGTCTAGTCGGCAGTGACATGTCTTTTTCGGTGAATGAGCGCTTGGGACATGGCACGTGGCAGGTCCAGTCAGCATCGGGTTGGATTCCCACCCCACATCCGTCGCCATCACGCCAACCAGCTTTGGATATGCCAGCGAATAGCCGGGCCGAAGTCGAACGGAGCGACGTCTCTGGTTATGGAAGCCCGGTGATTAAGTAATACGCCGGTAGGCGCGAGATTTTGCTCGGCTGAGTTTGGCGATGCATGTTCTCCAAATGCATGCGTTCGTCCGTCTGCCCGCTATCTCCGGCTTGTCCGCCTGGCAGGTTTCTGGAACGGGTTCCCCATACGCGCTAACAATCTGACTCCACGGTTGCCCGTAAAACCGGTGGAGATTCACGGTTTACGCAGTTGTTCGCTTTTGAAAGCAAATAGTTTCACGAATTTGTTAAAAAATGCCAACCCGCATTTCCAAACCCTAAACCACCGCGAGGCAGCACTAAAATGGAAGCTCACTCCATAGCTGCCTTCGTTGCCTTGCTCGGCTTGTGCCACCCGCCCCTGCTCTGCACCCGCCGCCGTTCCAAACTCCAAATTTGGAAATTCTAAACCAACAATAATCTTTTAGCATTAAAATGTAACTCCTCCCTAAATGAAAGCCCGAAATAAATAAGTAAAAGGGCTTTAATTTGTTATTATAAAAGATTTTTAATGATTTTTATGTAAATAAGGGAAGATATGAAGATATTATGGAGAGATAAGGGAGATTATTAAAATCTAAATGTTAAATTGGGAGATTTGGAAAATATTTTGTAAATCAATTGGTTAAAGGCCAATTTGAGAAAATTCTTTGTATAAAAAGGGGTGTAAGGTGAGAGAGGAGATCAAGTTTTTCTTTCAGGTGACGAAGTCTTGAAGCTGTGGAGATAATCGAAAGAGAGGTCTTGTAGAGATTCCATTCTTGCACATCAGAGCACTGTTATGCTGCCGAAGTGCTTGGAGAATGATTGTGGTGCTTTGTAATTGATTTTGGAGTTAATCGGATCGGTCTCTCTATTGGAGTGGACCCGGAGACATAGTCACTTTCGTGACGAACTCCGTTATCAAACGTTGTTTGCACTTCTCTTCTTCTCTCTCTTTCTGTCTCTCCTTTCCTTCCTTTCTATTAAATCACCTTGTTATTACTTTCATTCTGTTATTTCCTTAAGTTAATTTTGATTTAATTAACTTGAAATAATCATTGTAAAAGCATTGTAAAAATTAAGCATTCATTTTTGCAATTTAGTCTAGATCCTATACAGATCATCAATATTAGGCATATCCTCATACTTCCAAGTGAAAATGATAGGATGGGAGTGCAAGAGATTAGAATGTTCATCTGATTCCTCTGAAGAAAGACACTTCCCAATCTTAATTTTTTTTTTTGAGGACTTAGGATCCATAGAGACTTTAGTAGTATCTCCTTTAAGGAGAGAACTACAATCTTCAGGATGAGATATTAGGATATCATTACTAACATTAGATAGAGGGTCTTCCTCATCACTACTCACGACAAATTCTCCAAAGTATGCTTATTTATGTAGATGATAAGGGGATCGTCTCTTGTGATGAAAAGAAGGAAATGGGGAATAAGCTCCTAGGAATTCCTCTAGTGCTTCATCCAAAGAGAAGACATCTAAAGGGATTTTCTCAGCTTGCTTCCTCTCCTCCATCAATTTAGGATGTACCAAGCTCAATGGCTCGAAAAAAATCATGTTTAAAACACTCCACCAAGGTTTTTGCTTAGACTATTCAATAGAGCATCCCAAACCCAGATAGTGGTTATGTGGCTTAAAATGGATAGGGACTTGGATTCCTTGTTTGATACACCCTATTCCTTTCTACCCATAGCCATATTGAGAGGAAATTTCATATCCAAACCCATAATGAGTTTGCAAAGCTTTAGGAGGTGGCAGCTCTACGTAGAGTTTTTCATTCCACCAATGGATGTCGAATGTCTCTATGGGAGCGCTCCCACCTTCTTTACTAGGTTCACAAATGTTAATCTCCTTTGTAGGAGTGGGACTACTCTCCTCAGCAGAGGAAGGAGTGGTCTCCTAAAGAGGGTCACTCTTCTCTTCGCCAGTGGGAGTATCATCCATCTTTGTTTCAGAAGTACCTGGAAATTCTATGCAAGAGGGGCTCGCCTTGTATTCTGCTATAAAGAATTTAGAGAGTTCCAAGGAGCCCCAATCATCACCAAGGAAAGCATTTGATTGAGAGGAAGAAAAGGAAGGTGGGGGAGACTTAGGGTCCTTTGCTTTAGGTGGTTCATCTCTAATGACACTCACTCTGGGAATGACTTCCACAAAGGGTATTGATGAAGAACATGCCATAGCATCAACGGTTAAAGATGGAATGCAATTCTTGAGAGTGGATATGACTGAAGCACAACTGACAACCGCTAGCTCACAAAGGTGAACAGATTTTGGATCCTCTTTAGCTATAACAACCCAATTATTTGTGACAAACTTTAAAGAATAGTGTAAAGTAGAGATCACAACACCCATAACATGAATCGAGGGTCTCCCCAAGAGAAGATTGTACGGTAATGGACCAGACATCACATAAACCAAGGTAGGTAAGGTAATGGGACCCAATTGTAAAGGTAGTATTATTGTACCTAGAGCTTGATGGCCAACGTTATCAAACCCATAGATATAAAAGGAAGAAGCTGCTAAAGAAGATGAATCAACTTTAATTTTAGGTAATAGGTCGATACTGCAAATGTTGAGAGCCAAACCAGTGTGAACGAGAGTACACCTAATACTGATATTATTAATGTTAATTATAATCATCAAGGGATCCACATGCTTTTGCACATCCGGAGGCAGGAGTTCTTGTGTATGGACCATAATATTTGGTGAATCTGCTAGAATATGAGCCAACATCACATTAAAATCCATGGGCCTAGTGGAGGCAGGCAAGAGAAACCTTTGTAAAGCTTCCTGAAGCATCTCTTGGTAAACCAGAGTGGTTTGAAGCAAATCCCAAAGTGAGATCTTAGCTGAAGTAACGTGAAGTTTCTTGACAAGATCATAATCACTTGGTGCTTTGATCACAAGTTTAGGAGCCGAAGGAAGGTTTGGTTGAAAAGGTGGTAAAGAAGTAGGAACTTGAGTAGGTTGTGATGAAAAAATAGAATATTGTTGATCCAATTTCTACTTATTTCTCCTCATATTATATGTGTTCCCAATAGCATTATAGAAAGTAGAGTCTGTAAATTTCATGAAACTCGAATATAAGTTTGATGAATCACTACGACACAAAATCCCATAGACAAAATAGTTCTCCCTAGAGGATGAGTCAACTGGGGTCACATAAATGATGGGTTTCTTAGGGCTCGGAGGAGCCACAGATACCACAACCACATTTATTGACTCCTCAGCTTGTAGAGGGGTAGTTTGTTTAGAAGATTTGCAGACAAGGGAGAACACTTCCAAGAAGTCATCTAGAGAATCTTCCAACATATTGAAATCTTCCTTAGAAAGGGATTATCATAAGCATGCAACATTGTAAAAATAGATCCAACTTGTTCACATCGGGTTCACCAAAATGTGATATAAGGGGGATTCATTGCACATGGGTCTCTCCATTGTCAAGATATTTCCATGGAATGAATTATCCTTATACACCTCAACATAAGCAGAATGACAAAGTGGTAAATAAGTATACCCAAGTTATGTTTCTGAGAAAACTACTTTAGATCGTGAGAGAGTGAAACTCTGAGATTTCTACCTTAGATGAGTGAGTTTTCGGTCAAAAGACAACAATGCGATTTTAGGGTGGTAGCGTGACATGCTATTGTCTAAAAGATGCACTGTAATCCTAAGCAACAAAGGGATCAGGAGCTCAAGTGGGTGGAACCAAGTTTCACTTCTTGGCTCAAGTCTAAGATGTACTAAACAAAATAAACAAATAGGAATCCAGTAGCTATAACAAACACAAGGGGACTTGGAGAAAATTTACCTAGTACTGGACTTTCAGGTCTTCACTCCAAGGTCCAATTTGCAACCTACACATAGAAGCAAGAGGGGAAAAGGTTGGTGATGTGTAGGGGTCTACCTCAGTCAAACCCCCATTTTTGTGTTCCCACCTCCACAGACAACCAAGTTGGAAAGAATTGCAAACGAAGTAAACAAAGCATGTGGTGAAAGCAAAACCCGCTTCAGGAGTAGAACCCTCACCATGAAGTAGTAAATTGACATGTAGGAAAGAAAAGAGAGAGAGAGATCATTACCCATGGGCCTAGACCCTCTTCGGAGCACACAGATGCACCATTGAGTGCTTGCTTAAGAGTTATTATTGCTGGAAGGACCTCAATTCAGCATGGGTTCGCTTGTGAGAGTGCTGCTATCAAGGATGAAGAGAACTCAAAGATGGAGAAAAATGTAAAGAGAGCTTGAATGAATGACTTCCAACCCCAAGTGAGAGCAAGGAAGGGGTTTTTGATGCATGCAAGGGCAGAAAAGAGCTGTTACATCCAAAATATAACTACTAGCACACGTGTTGAGAGAGTCAAGATTCTAGATTCCCTATATCAAACTTGGAAAACCACTAGGACACTAGTGCACCATGTAGACATTTGCACGTCATGCAAGCATCCAAAGCCTTGATTTTTGAGAAACATGTCATGAAGCTTCTTTTTCTCTACCACAAGTCCACATGGAGTCAAAAACTAACAATATTCTGACTCATGGGATTTTTTTCATTAATGATCTAAGGTGTCATAAATCCTAGGCAAAAGTGCAAAAATGTGGAATTTCCCCTAGGTGCAATTCTACAACATTAAAACAGTTCTAGAATCTTTTTCCAACCCTTGCTGTATTCAACCAGCAAGTCATTATACATTTTCCTAAACTTTTATTTTTCTGTAGTTATAGATTCCACTGTTGCCTTTGTAAATTAGGCAACATTCACAAACATAGTGGTTGCTTTAACTGCAAAGGTATCTAACACTCTCTTAATGATTAGCCCTCCCCTGTAATATATAGATGGCTTTGCAACTAGAGGCTTCTTGGTACTTGGGGCTAACACCCAATTTGTGAATGTATCTGATTGCTCATTGAAAGCAAACCCCTTCAAAGCAATTGTTGCTTCCTCTTTTGTGGTGTAGAGTGGTTTGCCACATCTCCTCATTATATCGAAAGAAACGGTAGAGGTGAGATCCCATTCTAGAAGCAAAATAAGACCACTCTTTCTCACAAATTCTCTACCCTCTTGTGCTGTGATGTCTTGAAAAATTTACTGCATCTCTTGCCTAACCTGGGCTTCAATAACTTTGTCAAGAAATTGAGGGTTTAGGCTTTTCTTCTTAATTACTAGCATTATTAACATATTCATCCCTTTTTTCTCTCCATGCAAATTCCTTGAAAGTAGATGTCTGGAAAAATGAATCATCATCCATAATTTTTTTGCGTGCCTCCTCCATCACATCATCAATATTATTCATACCAGTGAGGTCCACCTTGCTTAGTCTGAGGCCCATTTCTTGTGGCACTATCTCCCTAGGGGAGAAGGCATACCTTGATCTGTTTCTTCCTCAGTAACAAGTTTCTCATCCTCAAAATCTTTTGGATGATCCACCAAACTGGTTGATTCTACCTTTTGTTTCTTCGGAGGTGGCTACCTTGGTGGTGATGATTCCCTTGATGGTGAATCTAATTTAATGCTTTTAGGAGTAGGATACCTTTGGGGAGATAAAGGTGGCATTTCATCTATAGGAGAAGGCATTCTTGACCCCTCTTGTTGAGAAGAGGTGGTTACTATTTTCTTTTCATTTTCCTTATCCTTCCTCCTTTTAAATACTAGTATTATTTTGGGGGGTTGGTAGGTAGGCCTTTCTTCCATCATAGGGGCCTTTCCCTTGTCTTGTTCCTCCACTACCACAAATTTCCCCTTATCTTGGACCAACCTTTCCTCCTTCAAGCTCCCAACTACATGCTCAAAATTTTGAAACACATACTCAACTCTCTAAATTTCATCATTGATATCCCTAAGAGCTAAAAATTGTGGATCATTTTCCTACATTTCCTTCTCAGACTTATTGAATGTGATCCACTTCATTTTTCTATCATCTTATTTTTGAAAATAAAAAATATTCCTGATTACATCCTCAGGGAAATAAAAGCGATGGATGAACTTGGAGCTTTAGATTATGGCCTTTAACCCTACCATGAAACCTTCCAAATCATGATTCCTTGCTCCAACCCTCTTCATCCCAAATGTCATGAGCACATCAGAAAATTTTCTTCATCCTCCCTCCTTAATAACAAAGTCATAGAAGATGGTGTATGCAGGGAAAAGAGTTCCCTTCCTCTGATTTTGCAAGTGATTGTCCTCTACATCTCCCAATTGACACATGACCTCAAGAAAACCAACTCTAAGTGGCACATCTCTTGACAATATATGTGGTGCCACACTTGTTCCATAAACTCTAAGGATTGTATAAATTGGGTAGGGAATCATATCTCCCTAATTGTGCTCAATTTTCAAATCAGGCTTCATGTCTTTAGGCCTTAGGAAATCATGCAATGCTATAGGTATCCTTGGCATATTCATAATCAAGGCCCTCCTCAATTTAGAAGAAAAAATATTCTCAAACACCACGAAACTAGATTTTTAATAATTTATATCAAGGAGTCTAGTCCAACATTGGATAGGTAAATCAATATCACCCTCCTTTCTGACCGATGTCATATCCTTACCAAAGAAAGTAGCTCCCTTGTATAGAAGCATATGAATGAACAATGAATACCACATGAATCTTACCCCATCCTTTCCATTCTTTAATGCAATCAAGCCCTCATGTATCCTATTGGACAAGTATGATCCAAATTCATAGTGTATTGAAAGTAGGGTGCAAAATATGGGAAACCATATACATCTTAGCCATGGGCATGCTTGTAGTCAGATCAAACTCTAAGATATGGCATAAAGAATAGAATATCCTTTGGAAATATGTCACAAATTAATTTATAAGGAAAGGCTCCTTATCAGAAGGGCCTAAAATGACTTTCCCTTGTCCCTTAATAGATGATGAAAAGTGTTGCAATACTGAGATCTTGAAGGTATGCCTTATTTTATCATATTCAACTCTCAATTTCTTCTCATCAATCTTAACCATGTCTTCACTCCACTCATCTAGATTGAAAACCTTAGCTATTTCATCCTTGGTGTCCTTTACCATTTAACTCCATCATATGTCCTTAGAACCCTAGAGATTGGGTAATTATTAGCTGCCACTACCCTCAAAAGGTCAACATCCACGTAGACATTAGGCACTACCAATTTTACCATGTATAATCTCCAAGGGTTACTAATGGGTATACCACAATTCCTATTGCCAAACCAATGGTTGAATTGTTCCCATATAGTATAGGGTAATGTATCATCGTTGATATTAAATTGTTTTTCAATGAGACCATCTACAATTTGAGTGCCTTGAAACAACAAATAACCCTTGCGTTTATCAGATGTGGATGGTTTCAATTGGTCAATGAGGTCCTAGGAAAGGGGCCTTTTCTTCTCTTCTAATTTTGAAGTTTGGGCTCATGGAGGCGCCATGGTGTCTAGGGATTCTTACAAACTAGGGTTTTACTTCACAAAAAACTATAAGCTTATGAATAGGGTATGGGTTTGACACAAAGAAACAACAAGACTTGACAAATTTATCATTCAATTTGAATGTCAAACCTTAAAAGAAATCCAAGCAAACTAGAACTTCTAGTGACAAAAATGACTAGCAAGCATTATCAAAAAATTTGCAAGCAATTGAAGTACAAGGTGTTGATTTTACTTATTATTTTGTAGATGCTTTGAAAAACTTAATTTATGGATCTTGAACAAGCTTGAATGAGCAACAAGAAATCCTTGGTCACATAGAATGATTTAATGAATTGCAATTATGCTTTAAAACAAGTTTTTTGTGGTGTTAAAGCATACCAATTTGGTAGTTCAATGTCATATCCACCATTACTATTCACTCACACAAACCAGAACAACTCACTTAGCCTCAAAATTGAACTTGAAATTCTAGTTATTGATCCTATAGTGAGATGGCCTAAAAAATAGCTTAGATTAAGTCAAACTAGTTTAAAAATCTGACCATAGATGACTATCACCGCTGTCCAATCAAAATACGCTATTTGGATTTGTCTCCATGTCATCCCACAGGCTCCACCATATCCATGAGCCTTGAAAATAGCTACGTTTCATTCCCTAGCTTGCCTGTTGGGTTTAACCTATGCACATCTTATGGAAGCAGGGTGGTGGGGAGTGGCCCAAATCAAATTTGGTGCCTCCAACTTGCATGCTCTTTACCCTTCAAGCCATCTATCTACATGCATATCATTTAGATATGATGAACAACTATGATTATAACATCTCATTCCTCATTTAACCATGTGCTGAAATAAAACCATTTAGTAGCTCGACTGTTAAAACCTGTTAATATTATGTCAATATATATTTAGAAATATTTCATGTTTTATTATAGTTCCCTTTGACAGTTTGGATTGCACCACATGGTGCCTCCCTACTTCCCCTCTGATAGATGAGATATGTTGGTGGGTTCCCCATGGGCTAGAGGAAAATGGTAAGGATTAACCTAAAACATCTCATCATAACTGTTGATTTGTCAAAACCTAGCGCTCAATTCGTTTGAAGGATGATGGGCCCCACCTTGGTAGAGGACACATGTCATCCACTTGCCAACCCACTAGTATCTTTTAATGAATATTAAAATGAAATAGGGGAGTGGGGAATGGTAAGGATGTAATCAAACAATCCAACCATCTCCATTAAAAGCTCAAATCTGCACGTGCAAAATGCTAGTAACTTAAAAAGGGCACTCGGCTAGGTCAACGAGGCAAGGGACATAAATTTAAGGTTAAGACTATTGAAAAATGAAAAATATTAAACCCATTTAAAACCTTAACACAATATATTTTGCAACGACAAAATGTCTGATAAGACTAGGCAAAGGGGTCAGTAAACTAGATGAGCTTAATGACACAAGTTCAAACGAATGTGACTAGGAACTAGTAAGTCAACTTGGACATATAAGGAATAAAGGTAAAGGCTAGGATTCATTGAATGAATGAAATATAAACCATAAACCCTCGACCCTAAACCCTAACCAATGAACCAAAACAAGAGAAATGAAGCATCCAAACATAGTTTTAAGGGAATGAAAAATAAAAGAAATTAGGGTTCCTGATGAGCCTAGTTTATGGTCTAATTTTGGGTAGAATTTATGATCTAGTTGCTGAAGTTATCATGGAATTTGATGTTAAGTGTGATACTTTTATTTCCTCAAACTATAGACATTGGGCTTAATCCTACTTCTGCAAACCTTTAATGATAATGACATGTTATATGGACTATCTATATTAATATTGCATGTGGTTAATGAATGATGCTGATGGTTACATATATGCAATTGTTGTGTGTACTAGCATTGCCATGTACCAGATATAATTTTGAGGAAGACATGTGATGGGGCATGCGCATACTAACAACTAGTGGGAATCTTTCAAAGGTCAAAGGAGGTTGGCCTTAGGGGTCCCATGCAAGCTTGAATATGACACCTTTGTAGTAGTGCTATTGGCAGTTAGCGAGCAAATGTGTACAATGATACTTGCAATGCTAAAATCTACTATTGGACATGTATGTCTGAATAGATTCCATGCATGTCATGCTGTGCTTCCCTCTGTTGCCCTAAATGTCATCCTCCTAGTTAGGTGGAGTTGATCATCTTATTTGGTGGTGATATAAAATAGGATGGTCATACTTCTTTGGAAGTTGCATGATCAAATGTACTTATGACACTCTTAATATTTTAAACAATACAGTTATGCTATTCTTTTGTACTCATGAATTTCAATAAATAAAATGAAGTTCTAAGTTTGAGCATTTGAGTTCTCATTAGTTTTAGAGGATACTTATCCAAGGGGGACCACTTGGTGAGTAATCTATTCTTTAGCTTAGTATTAGTTTAGTATTACTTTCTATTCAGTAATTAGTTAACAATCTGGCACTAATTGTTCCTGCAGCCACTAGAATTCCATTATGTGACTGTTCCTACAGCCAAAATAGACAGAGTAGTGTCATGTTTGTTTTCCCAGATTTTCATCTATGTTATGCATTTTAGCTTGGTGTAGTTTTTGATTGATGATTAACATTTATGTTATTCGTTTCCAAGTAATTTACTTTCAGCATTGTGTCTTTCTTAGTTGTGGAATGAAAATGGCTACTCTGGGTTCCTAGTACACATACTATGTTGGCCCATTTCAAGTTCATCTCCATGGGTTGACAAGTTAAATGAACCTTCATAATGATTGAAATAGCTAGTTAGGCTATAATGGGCTAGTTGTTAAATCATCGTAGGAGGCTGACATTTTTGGCATCGTTGCCAGGGATGGTGTCAAAATAGGAAGTTCTTTGGAGTCATTGATAGTTTTCTTGTTGTAGTATTTTTCAAGTTTCTCTTAGTGTACCCCTCATTTAGGAAGTAATGACCCACCTTATTCTTTACCAATTCTTTGTGTGAGTTGGTTGATAGGGAGTTGATACCTCATGCATAGAGGAAGGAGAAGGGATGCTTATGGGAGATTTCTTCCTAACAATCCTAATCCATTCTAGTTAGTTGAATATCATAACCTACCAAGAGAAGAAGAAGGAGATCCACACCCCTTTGTTGATGCATTTCCTGATCTGATTAGCTTTGAAGTTTCCTCTAAAGACCAAAATCAAATTGAGAACCCCTTTGCGTTGGAACTACATCAAGCAGGCATGGGTGATGCAAATAGAAATAGACCTAACTGACCAGATTTTACTTTCCCCATTGCCCATTAGAATGAAGTTGAAAAAATAAAAATATCTTTGTGAGGCCTCCCTACAGATTTTATGGACTTGTCTCGGAAGATCCAGCTGCCTTCTTGTTTGAGGTTATACATACTTTCTGCGAGGGAGTTATCACTATACCACTGTTGATATGATGTTTTCTGTAGTAACAACTCTCAGGATAGAATACTGATATTCTATCTCTCTTGAAGGTAATGTCTATCTATCAGCAAGCCCTCAGAGATAACCCAAGGTCTAATGTTAGGTCTTGTTGAGCAATGCATAAACAACTCAGTGATAAATGTGAAAATGTTGGTAATCCCACCACTAAAGGGACCTTACTACAAGCAAATATTGAATCACTAATTTACGGATCTAGCAATGTAATGATGATACTTCAATCTTAAATCTAACTCAAATGATAAAGAAATAACAAAAGATAGGGTTTTAGAGAGATTCCTAAATTTAACACTACTCCTAAGATTAACAATGCAAATGATGAAATACTTGAAATGGACCAATCCCTCATAAACTGATTTCTACTTGACCCAGATGGATCTGCAATCTTATAGAAATAGTGCAATCTTCTAAGGTATTAAATAATTTTGAATCATGAACACTCATCCAAGACAACCCTATTGCAATTGAAATGGATAAACCTTCACAATTGAACTAAGAACAATAACTGTAAAAGTCTAGGCTAACTTTGCAAAGCAACTAACAATCAGTTGGTTGCGAAAAGTATGGACAAGGGATTGTTGCAAACACTTCAAGCATCAATCCATAAAAACCATTGAATCATGTCTAATTCTAAATCTAGCATATATCTAATACTTCCCAAGCAATCTCAAAGATAGAACAACAAGAACCATGCTAGATAAATCAACACAAGAGATTCTGCCAAGCCTGAAGTATACTCCAGTTGTATTGGAATCACCCAAAAGTACTTAACAATTCTAGTATTGAATGAACTAACTTCTAACTCTTGCTCTACTGCTTAATTCTCTCTAGTATCAAAACTATCCATCTAGCCCTTACAAATGAGGCAGAATGCCATATTAATAGAAACCCCCCAAGGCATGTCAGCCTAATTAGAATTTACAATAATAATAAATGGCCATAAAACAAGTCAGCCAAGAGGAATTCAAAATAAAATAGAATATGCATTAAATGCATGAACTCCATCCAGGTCGGCCTGGGATCTCCAATATAGTTTGGACCAATGCATACCTGAAATAATAGGGAAGCACAAATTCTGATGTAGCCTTGCATTAACTGCTTTCCCCTTTGCCTTTATTTTGATCCACCCTATCATGCACCATCACAAGTACCCTATCCAAGTTGGTTACAGGTGGCAAAGGAAAAACCTTAATTCTCCTTTCAATGGATCTAATATTTTCTCTTGATTGCTCCACCGACTTATCCCACTCAACCTTATGGGTTTGATATTTCTAAATGACTGCAATAGAAGTGGCCGCATCATCCAACTGATGCTCAATAAATGGATCCTCAATGACTAGAGAATATACATCTCACCACCATTTCTTCAATTTGCTCAAAGCTCAAATGCTTTGGTGTGAACTCCTTCTCTTGTCTATTTACTTCAAAGAAAAGGCCATATTATAGATATCAGTCAGGGCATCCTCAATTTGCCTCCTCTGCTTATATATCTTTTTCAAAACCTTTTTCCTTATTTTCAAAGCTTCAAACCATTCCCAATGTTCTATAGCTCTAGAGGAAGGGAGAATTCCATCACTCACTAGCTTATCCTTAGTGTATTCCATGATGGTCTTGGTCTTCTATAACATTAGATCTACATCCTCTTTATCTTGAGCCAATACATCTTTCAACTATTGCCCTCATTGCATCTCCTCTGGTTGAAAGGATGTCTTTGATAGCATCATCTCCTTTAGTTTGCACCCCTTGTAACCAGTTTACAGTAGCAAGAGTGGTGGCCTTCATTGTTTCCAGCTCAGATATAGTTTCTTGGGGCAGGAAACTTGCAGCAAAAGATGAGGAACTAATGGACTGCAAGGGTTTCATCAAATCTTCCAAATATTTCTTAAGTATTTCATTCTCTTTCTTCAACTCCTGTTTAGCTTGTGCTTCTTTCCTCAATCTTCCTAGGATCACAACACTTTAACCCTCATATTCTTCAATATCTTGTTCCATGGAGGCGGGTCCTAGGTTGATAGTCTGCATGTTGTAATCACTCCCAGTAACCTCATCTCTATTATTTTCGGTGGTAGGAGTAGCAATGTGGACCACTCTCTTGTTTGCTTCATCCCTTCTAATCTTGGAGATGACCTTGGCCTTCTTATTTCCTTTACCTTTTCCTATTTTTTCCAATGGCTCATCCCAATTGGGAGGGGTATCATCCACAACAACTTGTTTCCTCTTTATTTCTTTATCAAGCCAACCTGGAACAACAGACTCTGATTATATTTCACTCTATCCCACTTCTTCCTACTGACCCTTGGGTGTATCTTTGTGCTTCCTAGGAAAATATTCATCTTTATCATGTTCTTCTCTACCATACTCCTCTTCTTCATGCACTGGTGATGGAATCTTAACAGGTGATTCCTCTGTCTGAAGAGGTTTGTCTTCTTCACTTCTAGCAGGAGAATCCTCATAAGTTACCAAGGGAGTCCGTAGAATTTTCTCCATTTCTACAGCTGCACTATGAAGCTCACCTTCTTGAAATTCTTCTCCCCCTTCACTTGACAGGTGCTCCACATCTACTAGTTTTTCTGATGCACCATGTGGTTCATGGGGTGGAGAAGCCTCTTTATGTTGTTCTGCATCAAAGGTTGCCAGAGGAATATCCTTCTTTTGTGCACTATCCTTGGGATAAGGAGTTCTTGATATCCTTGTGTATACCTATGTCTTTTCTCCAAAACTGTCTACATTTACCACTATTGAAGGATCAACTTCAATTTTCTCCTTGGAAGGTCCACCCTTCTTTCTCAAACCCCTTGTTGTTTTCCTCCTTTTAGGTGTTGAGGCACCATCCTTTTCTTCTCCTTCACCGGATTCTTCCTCTACATGTTTTTCTATCTTTGAAGCAAGAGTCCTCTTCTTTGCTTTTGGTTTCCTCTATTTCTCCTGCTCTTCTCCTTGGGAACCTTTGATCTTAATCTTACAAGGAGATTCCACCTTGTTTTTTCCCTTAGGATCTTCCTTAGCCGACTCCTCGAAAGTGGAATGGGATTTTAGATCCCCCATCAGATTATAGGTACATGGAACATTCTCACTTTCAAGTTCCCACACCTTGTGTTTGAGCCACAACTTGGTGTATTTTGTCACAGGGGCCATGATTTGTTCTAATTCAATTTTTTCTTCTTCCAACCAATCTACTTCTCCAATTGGTTTGTTCTTAATTGGCTCATAATCATGACTTTGGATTAAGTATCCATCATCTTCCACCTGATCGGGAACCATTTTCACACTATACATTTGGACCACATCAACTAGGAGTCTAGATAATTTCTTCTTTCTTACCTCAAATTCATCCTTGCTATTGGCCCAATAGTCCTCTATGTCATCTCTGTGGTGGTATTCCTTGCTAGCTTTCTTTTTTGCTTCACTAGTGATATCAAAACCCATCCTTTTGGAATGGTAAGACAACCCAAGAGTGCTTATTTCCTCCTCAGAAGCATAGACTGAATTAATTGAAGGGCATACCTCGCTAGTACCTATCTTTAGAGGAAAATCTCCACCAAATCTAGTTTTATGCTTATCTTTCTTTACAATGGCATCAAAGTCACATGTTTGCCTTGTGACCTCCAGAAGTATGACATGGTTTGTGGGATACATTGGAAGCCTGTATGGAGTCCTCTTACAACCA
>VDFB02357686.1:0-100461 GCA_007258455.2 Sequoia sempervirens | reverse complement strand
ATTAGAGTTTTAGCATGATACATATGCATGTTATATTGATTAGAGCATATGTTATGTTCATATGGAGCATATGATCTCCTAAGAGGAGATGGTTGGATCATGTTGTCATGTTTATGTTCCTAGTTCATGATTGGAGCTTTGGCATTGATCTTGTTTGCTTCTCTTTGTATTGAGTACATAATAATTTGCTTGATTACTTCATGTATTGATCGATTACAAGTGTTGATGGATGCATGGAGACTTAGGTAACGCTTGGAGTTATCTTGTGGTTAGAGACATGTTGTTGATATGGTTACTCTTGATGAGATTTTAGTAGGAAGTCTGAGGATCCTACACCTTGGTTGGACGTGACTCCAACATGAACCTATGAGGAGAGTGTTCTTGGATGAGTCGTGATGATTTGGATATCTTGGAGGAGCATTCTCATTCCACACCCTTGATCTACTCAGAAGTTTGCATTATCATTCCCCACTCTTGATCTACTCAACGGTTTACTTGAGAGGTATTTCCTATTGTTCCTTTCAGGTGTATTATGATTTATGCTTTTCTTTCATATATATGGATCTTGAGCTATGGATACATGGTTAGTTTTGGAGGATTCATTTTGAGATATGTTTGGCATTTGTTATCTCCTTGCATATATGAGTTTATATTATGATTCCATTATAAGGATCTTAGGAGATGGTTTATGGGTTGATTTCCTTCTTTGGGAATGGTTACATTGAGTTTGATCTTCTTGTTTTGAGAGGCTTACATCCATGTTAGTTACATGACACATATGTTATGTTTGATCTTGGTGATTGAACATTCAGGTGTTGTTATGGATTTTATTTTAGGTTTTTGTGGAGGAGATCACACTTAACACAGTTAGCATTTAGAGGTGTATGTAGGACTTTCTACTAGTGTATGATGTGCAATGTTTCTCTCTTTGGTCTTGGTTATCTTCTTGGATGTTTGGTTTCACATTACATTGGTTTTGAGTTTTGGTTGGAGCTATTGTGATCACTAACTTGTGATCATGTGTTTTCACTTATGTTCTTGGGTGATGATATGGAGGTTCCTTTATCTCTTTCCTTTATTGGGTGTAGAGAACATGGGAGAGCTATGGAGACTTGTGGTGAGATTTGTTCGTACAGGTTATTTATTTACAGGTTTTGCATATAATTTGGATACTCCTTGGTACTACATGATGTTTTGTACACCATTTATGTGATGCTATTGGTAGAATTGGTATGCCTTGATCATTTTAATATGTGCATTACCCATACTGTGGGAGCTCTTGGATGTGTATTTCATTCTTTGATAGGTTTTCACATGGATCTTGTGATTGCAGTTTTTGGGTGTATATGTTGATGGCATGAGTTTACTATGTTTTTTATACCTTGGAGGTATAGATAGTTGGATGTATTAGCACTTGATGTGGGTGTTATTTAAACTATGGTGATTATATCTTGATAGTTGTTGGTGCATATTGATACCTTTGGATTGAGTTTTCATGTTTGGGATATCAGTTGAGGTAGGACTTATGCTTCGTTGTGATAGATTTTGTGTCTTCTCTTTGGATGGCTTCTTATCTTTGTGCATTGGCATGATGGAGGATGAGAGCATTCATGTTTGGGATAGTGGTCACCTTGTTTCTTTTTATAGGTATCTTGATGGAGTACATGGAGCACTTTGATTCCTTGATGGTATGTGTGGTTGTAGGGATCGTTCCCTAGTTCATGTTTTGAGGTAGTTGTACCCCAAATTAAAAAAAATTCTACACTTAGGCATGTTGCAGAAATGGTTAAAAGTCTTGTCAAATTTGTCAAAAAGGTAAAAATTGGGGTTTTCATGTCTTGCATGAGGGGAAAAAACTTGAAATTTTCAAAATATGACAATCTGGGTCTGCTCAAAGCGACCAAGTCTACAAAACCTAGATCTCAGCTTTTTGACTCTAAATTTTAGGAAAATTTCTATTTTTAGAAACTTTCTAAAAATAGAACTTTTTCTAGGTTTTTTTGGATTTCTTTTGAAATGGATACTGGCAAAATTTTCTAAAAATAGAAATTTTGGTTGTTAGGGTTCAAACTAATTTTGATTGGTCAAAAATACTTCCTCATTAGGCTGGTGCAGTCAGAATCACAAAATGATCAGTTTTTCCCTAGTGGGTCTATTGTACTTTTTTAATTTCAAAAAGCATTTTGAGAGCTCTGAAGCCATTAATGGAGGTCAATCAACTATCGAGTATCAAATTCAAACATTCAAGCACTAAATAGAAGATGAAAATGATTAATGTGCACATAGAACTAGGAATGGAGAATGGCAGTTGAAGAATCTTGAAAACTAAGGAAAAATGGTTAAGTTTGGAAGCTTCAGGGACCCCAGCTCAGTCTAGGCACCCAAACACAGAAAAAACTTCATCTCCAACGAGCAAGGAAAAGGAAAGCACGTCAAATGAAGAAGAAAGTTGAAAATTGCAAAATAGAAACTAACTCTGCCACCCATGGGCGCCCCAAAGGGAGATAGGCGCCCAACTTTTCAAGGCATCAAATGATGAAATCAGGGATTGTGCTCCCAAAAAATGTTGCTTAGATTCTTCTCAGCTCCGCAGTGAGTCTAGAAGTTCAGTCATCATATCAACCAATCATCCAAGATTTGAGGTCAAATAGAGAGTTCTCAACCCAATGGCAGAATTCAAACCATGAAAATATCAGAAAATAATCTAAGTCTGGGAACTTTGGGCGCCCCAAGTGGCCAGGGGCATCCAGCCTTTTTTAGGACCTAATATAGCAATTAGGGTTGGAAGATGTGCTCAATCTCTTCAGGATTATGTCAGCTTCGCAATGGATGTCTCTATTGAATCATCAGACTTGTCAATCACTGGCAATTCTAGATCAAACTAAAGCTATAACATGAAGATTCAAGGTTGAAGAATGAAAATCAAGCAAAAAATGGCTAAGTTTGGAGGAGTTGGGCACCCCAGAAGGAGATAGGTGCCCAAAATTTTGAGGGCCTAAATGGATGAATTTGCAGATGAAGCCTCCAGCATGACTTCCTCATATTTGATCAAGCTTTCCAATGAGATCATCAACAAATCAATTAGAGTTGGCAATCACAAGATATTGAAGGCAGAATAGAGGGAGAAACATGAGCAAAAGGACAGAAGTCAAAAGCAAGGTGAAAAATGTAGAAAATATTCTAACTCTGGAAGAGTTGGGTGCCCAAGCTTTTGACCCCTGAGATGCAGCTTTCAGGAGACATCACTCCCAAGAGACCCCCTTCAGAATCTTCTCATCTATCCTACAAGTCTGACAGTCAATCGATCAGATCAATCTAGCTCCCGGAATCAAAAATTCATCAGAAGATCAAAGGGAAACAAGCAAAACTTGAAGAATGGAAAAATGACTAACACGGGTAATATTGGGCACCCCAGAAGAAGATGGGCACCCATAATTTTGAAGGTCAAAATGAATTTTTTAGTCAAAGTTCCCTCTAGAACAACCTCGCCAGATTCGATCAAGCTCCATGAGGAATCATTCGGCTTGTCGATCGAATCAATCTGGAAGTCAAAAATCAAATTCAAACTGGGGTCTAAAATCAAGAAAAAGTTGAAACTTAGAGAAAAATGGCTAAGTCTGAAGAAGATAGGCGTCTCTAGCCAAGAAGGGCGCCCAAGAAGCCATGCCTTAGCCAAATTTTTCAGATTTTCAAAATTTCATGAAGAAGAAAAACGTCTAAGTTCAATGCACAAGCTCAGGCTAGGGTTTGAAGGACTTAAAAGCAAAATAAAGCAGATTTTCTCAAGCCTTCAACTTATTTAAGGCATCCTTCTCTTTCATTTTTTCATATTTTCTTGCAAGTGGCATCCAAGTTGGAGAGGGGTAGCAAACAAGAGTTTTTCTTTTCTGGATTCAAGAGCCATAGCTTGCTGATTTTTCAAAGTTCATAAATTTTCAGACCAGCAACAAAGGAGCTTGCTTTTTCATGCTTTTTTCATCCAAAACATCATTTTTTTGAAGGAGGTCAAGGTTTTCAATTTTCAGTGATCTGGGTCATCTCAACTCATCATTCTAAACAATTTTTGAAGAAATTTTTCAAGTTGCAGCAGCTGATTTTTTCATGCATGTCCAAGGAATCATCAAAATTTTCAAGACTTGATCATCTGGGTCCTTCTAAAACATACTTTTGAACAAAACCCAGATCACAGTTTTTCCAGGAAAAAATTTAGATTCTAGGGTTTGCTACTTTTTCAATCAGCCTTCAGTATTTTCAACATCTGATCAACTGGGTTCATCCAAAATGTGCTTCTAAACAAAACCCAGGTGCCAGCTTTTTTTTAAAGAAAATCTAAAGAAATTAGGGTTTGCTACTTTTTTAGTCTACACTCAAAATTTTCAAAAATGGACGATATGGGTCTTCTTGTAATGAGATTATGAACAAAACCCATATCGTAGAATAATTTTGAAAAAATTCATCCGTTTGAAGAAGAAAACCAGCAAGCTAAATTTAGAAAGTTGTACAAAACTTGTCTGAAATAGGCAAGTTTACAGTCAATCTTCAAGGTTTTCAGTATGGAGTACACTCCCCTTGAGTTCAAGACCAAATCAGCACTATATCATGACTTCATCAAAATAGTTGAGACTGACTTGCACCATATCAAACCAGTATTCAACTTGTGAGCATTGGAAGATGTAGGCAACGTTGCAATCAGGCACCTTGGTCATTGTTTTAGAGACACCAGCTAATCATCAAGTTGAGTCAGTTGGTAATATGTGGGAAGAAAACATAAGAACAGATTGAATGATTCATTATCAGAGGAAAATAAATCTTGGCATAGATGTTTTAGCTAAGGAATAATGCTTATAACTTACACCAAGGGATTCAAGGATTTGAGCAATCAATGGCAGAAGTGAAACCTAGGCACAAAATCATTATTGCAGATTTGGATACAGCTTATGGTTCAATGGTTACAAGAGAACACAAGAGGAAAATTCTTGCTTGGAGAGAGCATCACATCTTCAAGGTGAGAACCTACAAGAGCATATCTGAGTTCATTGCATATAGACAAAGGGTGATTGAAGCTCTTATGTTCATAAGTGAGTTTGTTGCAGAGATTCCTTCTTGGTATAGTCGTGATGATGGTTCCTATATTGGATTTGATGAAGTGCAAGCCCAATTTCAAAATATTGTTCATATCAGTGATGTCAGCGATTCAATTGGTGGTAGGATGAGTCACATTTCCATGATGTTAGCAAAGTTCGAGAAAGCGGCCAATGAGGTTGAAGATTTTCTGAGATCAATTGCAGATGGTGAAGAAATCCTAGAAAAGTGAAACTTTGCTATTGATAGTATTCATGCACCTGACAAAGACACGGTTTCTATATTTTTGGCGGATGTGATCGAGATTTAAAGCAACCACTTTCTAGAAACTTTCTTTCCACTTTCTTTCTATTCTTGTCCCAATTCTTATCTACTCTTTGAAGAAGAGAAAGCAGATAAAACATAATAGTTGGAATTTCTTGGTTTTCCTGCTTTCTTAGGTGGTTAGATGTTATCTTCTTTTAGTTTTAGAAATAAAGCTTGCATGTTGAGTAAGCCTTAGTTGTAAAAGCAGGGAGATTTTAGGGTTCCCTACTCCTTTGCTTGTCTATAAATAAGAGCATCCTTGCTCATTTATTTTCAACCGTATTTGTGATAACAAATTTTTGAGCCTCTTTTGCCTACAAGTTGTTGTTGTGTAGTTGTTGTTCACTTTGTGTAAGAACAAGTTTGCAAGTCTCTTTTAGCTGCAAGTTCTTGTTTAGTGCATGTATCTTGTGTAATCCTTGTTCCTAATATTTGAGAAATAAAGTCTTGTACCTATTTTTCCCTGATATAATGTCTCAAATTTTCGTTTATTGTGTTATACTTATATGATCTCTATTTTTAGCTTGCATTAAAAGTAAGAAGATGTATGTTGGAGGAAGAGTTTATTTAAGTATTTTGTCAGATAATCAAACTTTTTCCATTTCTAATTCTCTTGCTTTGTGTTTACTTGAGAAATTAGAAACGTCATTAGTGTAGGTTAGTCGTAGTTGAAATTCTAAAATAGAAAATCTCAACTACAATGCTTGAGTTTTATAAACCTTGTGCTCTTAGCTGAACCAAAAAGATAGGAAAATTAGATTTAATTTACTTTCTTGAACACCATCAGAAAAGAGGGAGCTTCCCCTCCTAATTCAAAGAGCAGTTTATTTGTGCATAGTTGTCTATTTCTAATCTGTATTCCAGAGGTGTGGAATGAAACACCAACAGAGGTTACTTGTTACCCCTTATGCAATGTATACAACATTTGGGAGAATGTTAGGAATTAGGTGTGTACACCTTGCATAATATTTATAATGTTTAATTTATTAATGTGGACCAAGGATTTTCAGTGTGGATTGATTACACTTGATCCATGATGAATCGAAGCATAATTTAGCCACTAAACCTCAATCTCAAACAAGATATTTCAAATTGAAAGTTAAACTAAGCACTTATTGAAACTGAAAATTACAAACTACGAAAACAGTTAAATTCCTACTCTAACTTATTTGAAACTTATCCTGTTTTGGAATTGGTGTCGTGTTGATGTGGAACAATGACCCTTTCCCAATCTCATGATTTGTGAGCTTGTTTGAATCAATTCTATGGAAGAGAATCGATTAAACCATTGTGATAAATGGATGAAAACCTGATTTATACTAAATTAAACATAATGTAAGCTAAATTAACATTCAATTTTATGCTAAAATTGATCTAATTGTGTAATTTCTAAGCTAATCTAAGCTAATTCTAAGCTAAAATATAGAAACCCTAATGTATAAACAAGCTAAGATAGATGCATAGAAGCCATTAATGGATGTCTTAAGCTATTATGCAACTAAAAATGAACTAAAATAAGCTAAAAGTGAGTAAAAAGTGAGTGTAAGTGAGAGTGAATTCAACAGAATAAGTTTGCAATTGAAAGATGGATCCATTTTCCTCCAAATAGTGTCCTATTTATAGGAGAGCAAATGAGAAATAGAGGGTTGAGATCAAAAAGATTAATAAATGGTCAAGGATGAAAGGAAGAAGAGGCATGGATCATGGATTCTCATCAACGGGTGAGAATGCAAGATGAGAATTAATCAAGGGCTCACATTTGTTCCAAACAAACACACTTTTGACCTAAACACAAGTCACAAGGTGACTTGCTCAAGAGGTCACAAGTTTAGCTTGTTCAAGAAGCCAAGTGAGATGGTTGGAGGAGAGAGAATATTCTTTGGAATATTCTCATGGGTGAGGATAAAGATATTTGACAAATTAAAAGAAAGTTTCAATTGTGAAAAAAAAGGATAAGGAATATTCCCCTTTTGGAGGAAAAAATAGTTTAATTGATTAATTAAACAAGGTTTAATCATACAATTAGGGGTTTTGAAGAATTAAAAGATATTCATTAAATTAAATGATTTAATGAATGGGGGAGAGATGAAATGTCATTTACTTAAATAACTTAGGGTTATTTAATTAAATTAGAAGACTTAGGGAATTAAATTAAATATTTTGATCTATTTAATTTAATGAGATGAAATTTTAGCATGAAAGGGGATGAATTAACCTGATTAAATGTGTTAGGTTAATAGACGAAAATGATGCAATTAATTAATTAGCTAGGCTAATTCAATTAATTAAGCGAAAATAGGATGGGTTTGAAGAGGAAATGAAGTTAGTAAATCCGATTCAAGTGTATGATATCATCTAAGAAATTTTTTATTGTATACAATTACTATGTGTATGGTGTACCTAGAGGGCCTAGAAGTGTGTGCATCACTAGGAGTTAACATTCTTGGGGACACTTTATATTTTGTATGTAACATTGGGAAATAAATTGAATGTAAGTTGTAAAAATGTATTTATTTAATATTTGGGAAAGTAATTTAATAAAGTATCCAATATTAAATGTGGGTTCATGGTTTTTTAATCTCATGGTTTTAATCACATGGTTTTATGTAATACCACCTGGTGGTTTTGTGTGAGCTTGTTTCTATAAAAACAAACACAAGGGTAGTTGTATAAGGTTGGCTAGTTGGGGTTTTGACTCTTCTTCTAAAGAGTGTATATGTAAAGCATGGCATGGGATGTGTGGTTAGATGTGTGGACACATTGAGGATGCATTGAGGAGGCTTGATGTTTTAGAGGTGTTCATGGAGGCTTTGAAGATGTATTGTAATGTTTACTATTGAATAATACATGAGTCATAGATGCTTTTGGAGGATGGTTTTTTCCATCTTGAGGGTTTCCCCAGGGTATATCTTTTGTCATCTTTTGTTAGGTATGTTGTCTATTCTCTTGAATGTAGATTTTTAATACTTATTTGTATATATTTCTCTTTTAGGTTATATGGAAATTTTCATTAGATGACTACAAGTTTCCTTTCACTTAGCAATCCATGACATAACTACATATATTCATGTATAAAATGAGAGATTGTTACAATACTTGCAACATTTTCATAATATAGTTACATTCATCTAACCCAATCTTACACTCATGTGAGCAAATGTGACAAAGGAAAATATATGGCTATGACCAAGAAATTTTCCTAAATATATAACTAATTTCCTAGAGAGATTATGCAGCAAAACCCACTTGCAATATTAATCTTCTTTAATTTTGGATGCTTGTAGCCACAAAATGAACTAGATTGGCATCAATGGATTCCACGCAAATTTTTGGCATCTTGAGACCACACAACAACCAACCTCCTTGAAAATGATTCAAAAAATTACTTTAACAACTTCTCAAAGTCTAACCCTAACTTGTGGTACTATGGCAATGCCAAATTTTTGGCCAAGGATGAATGTCACCCAAAATGGATTCCTTAGATCAAAAAAGAGCCTCCACATTAAATTATGGTATTTGGGTGACCTCTTTCATTAATAGAAGGTAGTTGGTCAAGAGAAATGTGGCATATGGAACTGTGGTTCCTAAAATGAACTTTCAAAAATGTGTCTCTTGTTGACTAGATTTTGGTTGGGTGGTGAGTTTCAGGAGGAACCTAGAACCACAGAGGTGAACCACAGGTTGCAGGTTTCAAGTGGAACCTAGGAGCAATCATTTGGAATGATGATGTGTACTGAAAGGTTTGAATCCTTGAGAGGAAATTGGAACCGGTGGGCATCAAGTGTCAAGAGGGAATGATAACCTAGGATATAGGTTCCTATCAAGACCTGGGGTATGACATGAAATAAGAGGAGACAAAGTGGGAGCCAAAAGGTGAGATTAAATAGGGACATGGAACCTTATATTCCAAGGTATTGATGGGGCATAGGTTATGGGTGGAACATAGGAAGATACATTGCAGGGGGCAAGAGTAGAAGAGAGCTTGGAACTGAAACCAAGGTTCTAAGTTCCAAGTATGACCTAGAATACATGGCTCAACTAATTGAAGAAGCAATGCAGGTGAGGATGGGAAGGAAAGAGGAACCTGGAACATGGATTCAGAAGGTTTCAAGTTCTAAATCAAACCTAGGACCCAATACCAATGAAGGAGAAGGGAAAAGACTACAGTGGGGACCAAACTCCAAGAGGGAATACAAACTTGGAACCTAGGTTCCAATTTTCTATTGAGTCTTGGGGCCCAATAGGGAATTGGGAAGTGGATAATGGAAGGTAGTGTGGAACTATAACCAAAAGGTTTTAGGTTCCATGCAGGGCTTAAGGCTTAGTAGGGAACTAGAGGAAAAGAACAAAGGAAAGTGTGGGGTATAAGCCAAAGGACAGAACAAAGACCTAGAACTCAAGGTTCCAAGTTCCTGTTGAGGCTTGGGGGCAAGCAAGAAATAATAAGAAAACTCTCATACTTAACCAATTATTTGGATTTTGTAAAATTGAAGGATTAGCCAAAGTAAGAAAAGAGGAAGGGGAACAATTTCAAAAAAGAGACATCTTGAACATAGGGACTCGATTAAGATCGTTCAGATCAATTATAAAAAATGATTCATAAATGACCAAGACAACACATAGAAAATGAAGGGACTCAAGAAAAAAAAGTACTATTGATTTGATTCCCATCAAGATCACCTTAACATAAGCCCAATTTTATTCTCCTATATTAAACATAAACCTACTCAATACTCCCCCAAATTGGGCATTATCTAGTGTTGTGTTAACCATAGGATACATGAAAATTTCAATTGCATTAACTTCTAGAACATGACACGTGTCCTCGATATGCAACAATGAATTAGGATATTATTCCAAATAAAAAATTCTACCAACTATAAAATGAAACTTAACATGTTTACAATCTTGCACCTTGTTTCTTGGCCTGAATGGGGTTTGCCACATATCTAATCTAATTTTGGGGCCTTTTCACACTTGTGTAGTTGAATTTTCTTTGTTATTTTATTTTTTTGTTCATATCATAGGTTCAAGACACATATTAGCATCTTATTTTATCCTATATATCACCCATTCCTATATATACAAGAGTCCTTTTATTATAAAAAAATGAGTAAGCAATCTTGTATGTATTGCATCATTTTTGGAAAATATAGCTTATAACCATTTCTTATATTTTCTATGGAACATAATTGGTGCTACAAGTGATCATGGGCTCTTGTGAACCCTTTTGGTTTCTCTTATATTGTATCAAAGCTTAATATCTATCACCCCCTTCTCATTTCTAAAAAAAAATTTACCAATAATTTGTACATGGTGCATCTTAGAGCAAAAAAAATCAATTGAGTCCAAAAGGTCCAAAAATATATGAGTTGATAGTAAACTCAATAGGGTTTGGAAAAGTTTAATATTTATCCATTTTTTTAAGGAATCGTTAAATTTTAAGCCATATGAATCCATATAGTTGTATAGATCCACACAATTCCATATAGTACAATCCTTACCAATTATAAATCTTTTGCATGTTTACATGTACAATAAACATATCTTGAGATATATTTTGTTTCTACATAGGGTTTGTATTTTTGTAGCAAGGAAAACTTTAGTGGTGAATCTTCACCAATTGGCGAATTCTAGAAATTGGCCAATTTGAAATTGGCGAATCAATCGCACCTAATAGGGTGTCCAAATCACCTGGATTTTATGAACTATCAGTCCAATGCATGTCCATTCACCAAAAAAAAAAATTATGAGGCATATTTAAGTAACAAATTCACCATAACAAACTACATGTTTCAAATGGACCAACTAATATTTTTTCCTGGAATCCCGAAAGCATGTAATAAAACACCTACATATTTGCCAATACTATTAAAACAACATTGTATCAACACCCATTTCGCTAATTAAATTTACAAATAATTGCTTGTGAAGACCCATTTCGCCAATTAAAATTTATAAATAGTTGCTTATGAGGACCTATTTCGCCAATAACATTAAAAAAAATTACATTTGAGGACACATTTCACCTTGAAAATTACAACGTATCATTGTATAAGCACGTGGGATTCACCAAATTTTTAATATACCATTTAAAAATCCCGCAGAATTCACCAAATATGGATTGATATAAATACAATCAAAATTGTAATTTATTCTTACACATTTTGTTCAGTTATGGGGTTCTACTTCTTGATTCGGAAGTCAGTGAAAGCCGAAAAAGTAGACTTAAAGGTGAGTGATCATTTCTTCATTGTTATTAGTTATAATAATAAGATTTCTTTATCTCTTTTCCATTCTTGCTTCAGTCTTAAAGATGATTTTGAGTAGGGAATGGGATCTATATTCTTTGTCCTTCTTAAACAAGAAGACATTTTTTCCAGCTTTTATTCTAAGAGAGATCAATATGTCAAGCAGCAAGGGTAAGACTCCTCAGGGTAGTGAAGAGACTGGGAGGCCATCAAAATGCCCAAAATGTAGAGGTATCATACAGTCTTACTTTGGAATTAGTAAAGCTTTTGATCCATTAGATCAAGATGGAGCTACATCATCAACTCTTCCACCAAATATTAATGAAGGAATTCACAATACCTCACCACCACCGGAAGGTCAAGTTGAGATTGTCATTGAGTTAAATCAAAATGTATCAAATGAGGATGGAAATACCACAAAATATGTTTCAAGGGATACCTTGGTTAGCCAAAATGAGATAATTGACTTGGATGAGGATAATGTTGGTAGCAAGAGAAGAAAAAGAAAATCAAAAATGGGGCACGAGTGGGAAATGACAAGGAATTTTCAACTTGGTTGGTTGTCAAAGTACCCATTCATTGTACCAGTGGGGAAAGCAAATGATATTGAAAGTGCAACATTGGCCAAGGGTATAATTTGTAGTTGGAAATGTGGAAGAGACAAGACATTGCAGCTAAAGCTTGACACTATAGAAAAGCATATCAGTAAAGTTTATGAAAAATAAATCATAGACAGAAAGGAACAATCAGTTGTATGATGAAAATCAAAGGAAGAATGTCTTAATGTTAGGTATGTTGCAGAATATGAAGAGCATGACCAAAGAATTTTGAAGCTTGTTGCATGTCAAGGTACACTTGAGGCTCAATTTGGAAAAGCAATGGAAGCAGCAAATTTGTCAAAAACTATTCAGATTAGTGTTGTTTTTCATATTTTGTCTAGAGGGCATCCTATGACATACTACCCAGAATATTCTAGTTTATTATCTTATTTGGGTGTTCCTCACTTTTCCTTCTCACATTGGTCAGTAAACATTGGATGGGAATGGGAAAACTATCTAGCTACAGTGGGAAAGGAAGATTTAAAGGAGAAAGTAAAAGAGTCAAATTTCATTGCATTATCTTTAGATGAAGTTACTATGGTAGACAATACTTCTTGGGTCTGTATGCATTTGTATATTGTAGAACGACATGTTCGCCAAGCTCATCTTCTATGTGTTCATAAAATGAAGGATAGTTCAACATCACAAAATCTATTTGAACTAGTCAATAAATCTTTGAATGAAATTGCAGGTATGGATGAGTTGACAATTTCCAAAAAGTTGGTGTGTGTAGGAGTTGATGGAGTTGCAGTGATGCAATGTCAAAGGAGTGGTGTTTGCACAAAGTTACAAACTACTTGTGCATCATACATGCTTGGTATTCACTGCATGGCCCACATAATGAATTTAGCATTCAAAATGTAAACAAGTTTCCTAAAGTATCAAAAGTTTAAAATCTAGTCCGCGAGATCCACGCATACTTCTTCCGAAGTCCCAAACATTTCATAGACTTTCAAAATTTTGTTGAGGGAATAACACTAGGAAACAAGCTTCTCAAGGATGTTGATACCAGATGGATCTCCTTGCATGGACCAGCACAACGAGTTCTTTCAGAATATCAATCCTTGATTGGAGTGATGTACGAGCATCGCAGCACAGTAGACAAAGCTCCTAACCTCTTACATAGGTTAAGCGATATAGAGACACTCTTGACTTTAGATAGTCTTCTCCCCATGTTGGATGTGATGAACAATCTTGTGAAGAAATCCCAAGATAGAACTATGTATATTTATGAATATTCCAATCTACGTAAACATGCATGCTTGGCCCTCGATCATCTATATCTAGATCTAACACAAGGCCCAAATTATTTCATGTCGCGAAAAATTATTGATTTGAATCATCCTGATAATTATTTACATTTTAATGCAAGCGAGCACTTATGTATCTGTGTAGGTGGATATGAGATAATAATGTACCATTGTAAGACAACCAGGCGCTCTAGCAGAGAAGTAGTTGTTAACGAGGAAGATTTTAATGGCATTTTTAAATCTATTAGTGATAATTTGAAGGAAATTGCAAAATCTCTTTCCTTAGAGATTCGTGAAATATTCCCTCGACATGAAATACTTGAAGCCATGGGTATTGTGTGTCCTCAATTTTTGGTAAACCGAGATAACCCAAAATATTTTCATGATAAAATAAAAATATTGATCAAACAATTTTCAAAAAGTGTAACATACAATGAGCAGACAATAGAAGGAATTTTAAATGAAGCTAAGCTTAGAGAATAATGTAGGATTTTTGCAATAGCTATGAAGGACCAGTATAAATACATGGGCACGGAGAAGGCCTTTGAACTAGGATCAATAAAAAAGGTTTGAACAAACTTAGGTCAAAGTAAAATATTGCATGATTCGATATCAAAATATTTCAAACTTGTTGATTTATGTCAAACAATGATATTGGGGTCAGTGGAGGATGAGAGATTTTTCAATACATTGGCATTTTTTAAATCAAAGTTAAGAAACAAACATGACAATAATTTGGAAAATTGCTTGAGGATGAAAGGAACTGTGTATAATGTCAAAAAAATTCCTTTTGAAAGGGCACTTGCAATTTGGAGGTCCACATGTGAAAGAAGAGGGATTGGGTTGTGTAACACTCCAATTCCAAATGCTAGTACTAGTGGCATTGGCAGTGGTAGTGGGACTAAGACAGATGACATTGACACAAATCACACAATGAATGTTGAATTTGAGACATAGGCCGAAGAAAATGAAGAGAAAACTTAGAATCAAGATGAATCTTTTACTTTATCTCAAGATGAACGTCAGTTTGAGGACCCTGACTCTATTTGGGAAATGGAAGAGAATTAGCAGCTTTTAGGTATTTATACTGCACTTCATGAATCAGTTTCCACTGTTCCAAACTATAGTTGATGATATTTTATATTGTATTCAATGAAATTGTGAATCATTGCACTTCATGATATTTTATTTTATATTGCACTTCATGAATCATATTCCAAATTGTAGTTGATGATATTTTATATTGTATTCCATAAAATTGTGATATTTTCTATTTTATATTTTATATTGTATTCCATGGTATTGAATTTGATATGTGATTCTGCATCATTTTTAAAGAACAACACTTATCACACTACTTATAAATTCCTATTACATTGTCATTCACACAATATTTGATAAATAACTGAAAGGAATATTAATTCATTCCTTGAATAGAAGCTAACAATTCAACATCCATAACTTATAAGCTAATAGAAGCTAACAGTTCAACATAAATAACTTATAAAGGCATCCACACAAATTAAACAATAAAAGCTTAAACTACCAAATCACCTAAATTATAATGAGAAATCCTTACACATCCATCACCATAAAATCTTTATTCACAAATAAACATTCCACAGCAATAAAACTAACAAAAAATCTATCATTCCAATAATAGATAATCCATTGGCAAACTACTTAGCAAAAGAAAAATAAATCCACACACCATAACTCAAAGATTATGTATGCATGAACTTCACCATTGTCTTTCTATATTGAAATAACTCTCTCGTCCTCCACCGACTACAAAGATGACCAACAAAGACTTGCAACTCAACAAAGTGAACCAATTCATGGAATTGGGAAGTTATGAAAATTTAGAACTTTGCGACAAGGTTATTAAACTCGGAGGACTAGCGACTAAGGTCAGGAAAAGCACAAAAACCGCAACTTTGAGTGATAGTAACCACATCAATGAAACTAACCAAAAATCTATCATTCCAATAATAGATAATCCACTGAAAAACTACTCAGCAAAAGTACAATAAATCCACACACCATAACTCAAAGATTATGTATGCATGAACTTCACCATTGTCTTTCTATATTGAAATAATAGAAAAGTAGTAAAAATAGCAGAGTTTTTTTTTGTTTTAATGAGTAAAACAAAGTTTTCCCAAAAGATCCCCTAGCCAAGCATCGACCCCCATATTTAAAGATTACAAATTGTCTTGATAACAGTTTCTTGAAGACAACCATTTTATAAATTAAAATAAAAATTCTTTGAAGTATCAAGAGAGCCAAATTAAAGAAAATAACATAAAAACTAAAAACTAATTAGTGGTTCCAGCACTGACTCTTTCGCTTCCAATTATTTCCACCTCCTGCTCCTCCAGTAACGCCTCCTGTACCTTTACTCTTTGCATGTATTCCTAGTACTTGGTGACAATTGTGGTGATTTTTTTGCTTCTTGGAGTCATGGTGATTTGCAGCCTTGTCCTCCATTTTGAAAGTGCATGGTTCAACTCAGCTAGCGTTTCATAGATGTTGTCACTTTCTGCCTTAAATGCACTCATATAGGTTTGTAAGTTACTCAATTTTCTAAACAATTCTCCAGTGGTTGTCTCAGGATCACCTACTTCTTTATGATACACCTCTTTAAATTCCCTCGATATGTCTACAACATCTAGTACCTTTTCATCGAACTCATCTACGAGGTCCATTTCAAGAGCATTAAAGTTCTCCTTGATCTTCACCAATATGTCAAAGTATTTTTCTAACACTTTATTGATTTTCTTGATATGATCTTCATATACTGACAATTTCCAATCCAAGGAATCAAACCAACTAGGATCAATTTCTCTAGGGTCATCCACCAATTTTTCTTGTATTAACAAAGTGTGCTCCATGGAGAATAATTCTACAATTTCCCTTGAAAGAAAAAATGTGCTACCATGTTCTCTCTTGATCTGTTGGAGCTCAGCTACCAGTTCCTTTCTTTTATCAGACACATTAACATAGAATTGCCTAAATTTACTAATGTAGAAAAGGCCATCCTGATAAAGCCCTTCTATCCATTCGCTAGCAGCTTTAGCATAACCTAATTTTTTCCTAACCTGCTACATAATGTCAAAATCAATACCTTGAACATTTGAGGTTGAGGCTTCCTCAGTGGTTAGAGTCACAATTGATGAAATAAAATTTCTTAAAGAAAGAATATGAGATTGCAACTAAAGGTTCCCTTTTTCTTTTCTTTTGCTCTTTTGATCAATGCATTAACAGAGTAATCGACATGATATACATCACCTTCTAAAGTAGATGGACCCATATCAACATGAGTAACCTTGTAGTTAGTTTTCGTTATCTCATTTTCATTTAGGTCCTTTTTGGATCAGCAATCTCCAACAGTTGATGCCAAAAAGTGGAATCGATGACAATTTGTGACATCCCCTTAGCCTTTTTGGGCTTTTGGTGACCTTGCAACAACATGGAAACTATATCTACTTCAATTGTCATTGCAGGAATATTATTTGTTTTCTTCTCAATTGCTTTCTTTAACCATGTTGGGGAAGATGCCACTAATCCAGTGTCTCTACTTTCAACACTTACATTTTCTTTTCTTTTTAGTTGGCTTAACAGAAACAAAAGTATCTTGTACTAGAGAAGGGGGAACTTCAAAGAATGTGGGAAAATAATTATCATCAATTATTTGTTGAAAAATACCCTCAGAGACTGTAGGCACTGGATTTTCTTGACTAGCCTTTTTCTTAGGTACTCAGGGTACACTATCCTCTTCACAAATTGATTTTAGCTTGGCCCCAGTGTCTTTTGGCTTCATGCCATCTCCTCTTAATTGTGATCCATTGCCAGACAGCCTAATTGACTGCTTTCTAGCTGATATATTTATGCCAAAGGCCTATACAGTCCCTTGCTCTTTTCTCTGTGAAACTCTTTGCTCATGGGGAGAACCCACACTTTGGCGCCATTTTCCGTTCAACCAATCTAAAGTTGGAAAATTTCTTTTAGAGATCCCAAGTTTTCTCATTCTTGATGAAGGTCATCAAGCTCGAAATAACCGATCAAAGATATGGAATTAAAGCAAAAAGGTTAATTCAAAACTAGGCATTATACTCTCAGGAACTCTTTTCTAGAATAACTTCAAAGAGCTTTTCAACACATTGTATCTGGTAAGGCTGAATTTTGTCAATTGTTGCTTGGGTAAAAACTCGAAGCTATCCTTGAAAACTAGTAAATTTTTGGCTAACAACAAGATCTACAGGCTGAGGAAGTTCTACATGGATGAAATTGGGAATAAAATTCAGAATGGAAAAGAGAGTGGAAAAGTAGAATTTGATGAAACTCTTGCAAAGTTCAAGTTAATGACTGATGCTTTTATTCATTGTTATGATGGGAAGATTGTGAACAGTCTTCTCGGAATAAAGGATTTTACTGTGATTTTGAGAGCATCTTCTATAAAGCAAGTTGTCTTAGATCAAATAAATGAATCAAAAAATTGCGAAAGAACCAACAATTTTGAATTTGAAACAATGGTGTCTTATGTATAGACTACCCCTATGATTTGCTACTAGAATAAGGTATGAAAATTTTGAATTAGAAACAATGGTATATGAACAACTATTTAGCCTATTTGTTATGCTACAAAAATTAACTATGGGTTAGAACATATCCATATCAGCATAAAATAGCAGGTGCAATTCACCTCAAACTTTGTTGTGGTAATTGCTTTGTAAGGAAGTTTGCACTCCATGAACATTTTTTGTGCACATAGCCAAAAATTTAAAGTTCTTAACCAAAGATCCAAAAATGAGTATCTCATCATTGCATGACTCCTACTTTTTCTCTGAGTATGATAGTACCTGAGCTTCTAGTGTTTCTAGACAGAACCTATTGCAGAAAAGTGTAGCCTCCATTTGAAGGAACCATCTTCGGAGCTCTTCCCTGAAATGAGGGTTAAAAACATTAGACGAAAAAAAATACCATAATTCTAAAGTAATAATTTATATCATGCCAAATGTGAGAGTATAATTAAAAATACAAATCCTTACAATTGGACCAAGAAAATTTATGATTTTATCTTTAGAATGTAGGAACTTTCTCTGTCAGAGCTTCACGACCTCAAATTGGATCTCCAATTGGACCAGTAGATTTATGATTTTATCTTTAGAATGTAGGAAATTTCTCTGTCTGATATTCATGACCTCAAATTGGATCTGAAATTGGATCAACAAAATTATGATTTTCTCTATCCACTGACGTTTGTACTCCTATACTCAGGTTTTGCTTCTGAGCGAAAACACCCAGAAGTATTTCAAACCGGCTCAAGGTACTCTCCAGCCTGGTTATGTCACTAATATCAATCCAAGTTTTCTTGAACCATCCATACCTGAATTTTGCATCACAATCTATTCTTCCTGCACATAAAAATACCACATATTAACCCCTTCTAAATAAAACATTTAATCATCACAAAATCATAATTAATAAATCATTTCAGTTACAGAAAGAATCCAATGTCATTTACTATCAAAACGAAAGTTGTATAAATCACAAAAAATCCATGAAGCCTCCTAAATGTAACTTGAAGCAAGTTTATAGGATGGGTTTCAGCATAAGATGCTTTCTACTGTAGCTCTCAATGAATTTATTATAAATAGAAAACAAAATTCTTCACACTCAAAGTAATGCAATCAAACATTTATTCCAAAAGTATGTTTGCAAGAGTTAACTAAAAACAAAATGATTTTTTGCTTGGTTTCTTTTATCAATATGCCACATGGGAATGGAATAATCATTAAGAAACCCTAACAATAAAAAACAAAGTAAAGGTTCAAGAAAGGAAATTCCAATGTACTATTGTGTAATGGTGAAGAAGGCACTTATATGAGCATGACCTGCATACAAATCCTTGCCATTGAATTGCCATCCATCCAAAGAGAAAATAATCAATGTAAGGATTTCATCAATACAAGTCCAAAGGGTTATGTTGTAATGGTAATGGAATCACCATAAGAGCACAACCGAGGAACAAATTCTTGTGACTGTAATTATGTGATCCATAACTCTATTGGTCATGTGGCACAATTGTGCTATAAAAAATACATGATGCATTCATGTGTGACCCAAGTTTAATGTGGCTATGTTGTGATAGAAATGGAGGCACTCGTATGAGCATAATTCATGTATAAATTAATCACTGTCATCACAATTAGGTGTCAATCATCATTGGGTGCATTCAGGTTGACTCAAGTTTAACAGGTTACAGTGTAATGATATCATGATCCAAGAGTGATTACCTCTTGCTGCAATAAAGAGCCTATAACTCTAGTTGATATTCAGAGTGGTTGTGTTATATCAATTATGTAGTGCATTCAATCACAACCCATGTTTAATGGGATATTCTAGTGAGTGATCAATATTTTCTAAACCTTATGAATGTTACTTAAAAGTGTACAGCTTAAACTATAGACCAAGTTTGTTACATACTTGAATGCAATCTTGGGTTACCACAAACTATAATAATGTGATCTACTAATAATCATTATGGGAAGTATTAAAGTAAGACCCATGCTATATAGGATACATTTCCCTAATCAAATTTACATACCTTAATGATTAAACACAAGCTTCCCACACACTCTAGGATACAATTCAAGATCATACCACACCCTGTCAAGACAACTAATTTTCTAACCCAAGATTTAAGGTTATTTTTTAATACCAACAGAAGCATTGGTAAGAGCATGACTAGGGTACAAACCCTAGGCCTCCGTAGAAACGTAAATCATAACTCGAAAGCAAAAAAATACCCAATACCAATTTTTTTAAATACCCATATAAAGAAAACACCCAACATCCTTTTTTTAAATACCAAGATAGTCAATAACAAAGGGTTCACCGAACATCAAATTTTTTTAATGCCTAGAAAAATGATAACAAAATCAAAATTTAGAAAACTGTGTGTAGGGTGCTATCATAATAGTGGTTTACAATTCCTGAGAGGAACGGATTTTAGCTGAAATCACATATTTTTAGAAAATATAATGATTTAAGCCTTAAAAAGTTCCATTTTAAGGATTCCAATTGAAGAGGGTTTGATCAAATCACCTTAGATCAAACCCCCTTGGATAGAACCTCGCTAGTTTTAAACCATACCTATAAATGCGTCTCCTTTACACCTATCAAAATGCTGATAAAAAATCACTTTTGATTTAGATTTTGGGGGATCAAATGAATTCATTTAAAATTTATTTCAAATGATTATGGTATTCCTCAAAATAAGCTATCCAATGAATATAATTTTAATATGTTTTGGTTTTGTTATATATTTGTTTTTTAAGTTTTATTAAACATAGGTTTTTCATCAAAAATGAATTTCTTTTTCACATGTGGAAAAATAGAAGATTATCAAAAAAAAAATTGAAAAATATGAGTGCACCAGATATTGAAGTCCTTGATCCAACAAAAAATTAAATTAAATTTTATACAAAAAATTTACGATTATACATGCACTGAATTGTAATTGGTTTCACTTTGAAACTTGATTAAGGAAAAAATTCAATAAAAACTATCTAACCAAGTGGAAGCACTAGATATTAGAGTTATAAATCTAAATTTGAAAGAATTAGAATTTTATCCTTCATGGAAAAAGTTATGCTAAGATACTGCCACTTTTAAAAATGTTGTTTTCAAAAAATCAATTTTCGTGGAGATGGAGAAAAAGTGCAATTTGATTCCAAAAATTTTGAAAAAAATATTTTAGAATCTACAGACAAAATTTGATGAGACTCTAGTTTGCACCATCTTCAAATTCCTCACAGTTTAGCCGCTATAGGTGCCCGAATGTGAAGATTTAGTTAAAAATAATAATTTCAGTGTCCAGTTTGGCCAAAAATTGTAAACCACTATTATGGGATCACCCTGTAATACCAAAAAAGGTTGAGACCTCATTTGTTTCTCAGAAAAAATATTATCTCAATAGCAAAAAATATCTAGTGCCATTTTTTTTAAATACCCATTTCAAGTGAAAACCCAACATCAAAATACCCAAACAGACAATTAAAAAAATATTGAGCATCATTTTTTAAACATACCCAGATATCTAGTAACAAAATAGCCAGCATCATGAAATTCAAATAGCCAAATAATACTTCACGAAAACACCCAACATCAAATTTTTCAAATACCCTAAAAAAAATTAAGAATGGTTTGCTTACCTTTGAGACGATCCAGAGCAAAAAGCTCAAAATCCTCAAAACATACTTCCAGGTGGGGAGCTATCTAATAGAAGGATATATTTGGCTACATTCTAGCCTCGTACCTTGAAGCGCTGCTGGCAGGAGATTCCTCCATTGGGAAATCCATTCGATTACTGCTCAATATCTCCATATTCAAAACCTTTCAACCTCTATTTGTTTTCCCATACTATTTCTTCTAACTAAGCAGTAGTTAAAAACCACGAGAAAATGGTGGTCTTATATTGTTTGATTTTTGTTAGGCATTTATAATATATATATATAAATTTGTATGCATAGGTGTTGGCTAAAGCCTAAATTCATGGCTAGGAAGATTTTCTCTCAAAAAATAAATTTTGATGCAAAAAACTAGTCATTTATAGCTGTGACTTTATCCGATGATCAAATTAATCGTTTATTTAGTCATTTATAGTTGTGTTGCAAAAAATGAGTAGAATTTAGTCATTTTTAGTTGTCATGACTAAATTTTTTAGTTGCGTAGTCATTTATTTTCCAAATTCTACTAGTGTGTGCAAGGGGTATGCACAAGTTGAAGGCATTGATTTTGAAGAAACATTTGCACCTGTTGCAAGATTAGAAGCCATTAGAATTTTTCTTGCATCCTCAGTATATAAAGGGTTTAAAGTATATCAAATGGACATTAAATCTGCATTCCTGAATCGAAACCTAGAAGAGGAAGTCTACATTAAACAACTAGAAGGTTTTCAGCTGTCAAAAGAAGAAGATTATGTATGTAGATTGAGGAAGGCATTGTATGGTCTAAAACAAACACCTAGAGTATGGTATTCCATATTAGACCAGTATCTTCAGCAACAAATATTCAAAAAGGGATGTGCAGATAGTAACTTGTATTTTAGATCTGAAGGTGAACACATGATTATTATTTTTGTATATGTAGATGACATCATATTTGGTGGTAGCAATGATAAAATGTGTAAAACATTTTCTACGCATATGCAAGATAAATTTGAGATGTCAATGTTAGGAGAGTTTGTCATTTTTCCTTGGTTTACAAATAGAACAAATATAAAATGGGATGTTTATATCTCAAACTAAGTATGTTAAGTAAATGCTTAAGAATTTTGAAATGGAGGATAGTAGACCAATTAGTACTCCCATGATAACCAATCGTAAATTGAGCAAATTAGATTATGTACAGATCAATGATTGGAAGCTTGTTGTATTTAATAGCATCAAGACCAAACATAATGCAAGCAATTTGCATGGTAGCAAGTTTTTAGGTTGCTCCTAAAGAGTCTCATGTCAATGCAGCAAAGAGAATTTTTAGATATATTAGAACCACTGTTGACTATGGGAATGGTATCCCAAGAGCAAAGATTTTAGTTTAACAACATATACAGATGCAGATTGGGCAGGAAGTGTAGATGAAAGAAGAAGCACAAGTTGTAGAGCATTCCTTTTTGGAAACAAATTGATTTCCTGGATGAGCAAAAAGCGGGAATTTGTCACTCTCTCCATAGTAGAAGCAAAGTATGTAGTAGTTGCAGCATGTATTCAAATCCTATGGATGAAGCAAACACAAAGATATCAAGGTTGAGTACAAAGATCCCATCTCTATTCTTTTTTGATAATTCAAGTGCCATAAACATCTCAAAGAATCCAATGATGCACTCAAGAAAAAAGCACATATCAATCAAGTATCACTTCATTAGAGAGTAGGTTGCATACAAGGAAGTCGGCATGGAATATGTTACCACAAAAGATTAAGTAGCTGACATATTCACCAAGCCTCTTCCCAGGGAACAATTTGAATATCTAAGGTAGAAGTTGGGAGTAATTGCTACCACATCGTATCAATAAACTCTTAGTGATAGGGAATGGATCCACGAGGAGCTTCACATAAATTTCATCTATCCTTGGAAATGAAGAGAGAGGTCAAGTCAGGTAAGCTTGTTTTACAAAATTTCTAACGACTTGATGGTTGTAGATTCAATAATTTCCTCTATAAAAGGAGGAGAATCCACTCAAGGGGAGAAAGCTAAAACAAACCCTTTGCCATTGATTTCAAAGGGGGGGTAATGTTAGAAAATTCTCAAGAACTAAGTATGGTTGTATGTTCAAAAGGGTGTTGTTTTTTTCAATTGGGACATAACACAAATTATAACATCTATCATTGGTATCAGACCTAATTGGTACAAAGTAGTTTGGCATTTTGAGCATTTGGTTTTTCCATCAATGACAAAGGGAAAGATTGTTTGCATAATGTTTTCATTGATGTCAATAGTGTCATTGATGTCAAAGGAGTGATTAGGAGATGCAGTGGATTTGGTTCTGAATATTTGGTGTAGGTTGGTGGAGTCAAAAGCATGGCTCTGAGAATGTTGCAATGTTGCTCACAATGTTTCAAAATTGACATAAAATGTTGTCACTTTTCTATAATAGTTGCTTCCAAGTATCTAAAGAAATATCTTTGGCCAGTTTCGACATGGGTTTTATGAGATCTTTTCAGAAATATAAGTTGCAAGTCCAAAGGGTGTAGGATGTGCTCATAAATGAATTATCTTTTCCCTCAAATAGTTTAAGGGTTTACAAGTTAAACCCTAGGTCTTGCAGTCATGGTGCTCATCAGGTTTCCTATTTTGTTGTTGATTGCTTATTGAGGGTAGACAGTCACTTAAGTCATCACTTAATCCATCAAGGTCATTGGTGTGACCAGCCCTCTTACCTAGCGCTTTGGGTTCATCTGGTGAAGGCCCCTTTGTGCAATCAATAGTGCATGTTAAAGTTTGAAGATCATATGACTATCGCTATGGTCCTTTGCATTGTGGTTTAGAGCTTAACCCTTCCTATGGTTTGAGCAATGGACGATGAAACTTAATCAACGGCTATGATCAAGGCTTGGAGATCAATGGTCCCCGCTAGCCCACTGAAAATGTGGTTGGTCCCCGTCTAGCCCCATGGGATAGCGGGAAACAGTGCAGATTGATCTTTGAATATTAAATGGTTCCCATCGGCCCACTAAAGATTTGGTGGGTTTGTATTCTGAGCTCACACTATGACGGGCTTGTGACATGTGTCATGAGGACCCTGCACTAGGGCGGACTCGTGGCGGATGATCGATTGGTCGCTTCACATCATTGTTGTGAAGCGAGGTGATGGGATGCTTTGAGTGATGAACGATGAGCTTCAAGAGATAGTGGAAGATGATGAAAGTTGAGGAAAAATGGCATATTCCCACTACCCTTCTATGGTTTCGGTGGGTCCCCAACCTTTCCCTACAGTATGGTGTGCACATGACACATGTAAAGGAAGACAGGTGGCAAGATCTCATTGCATCATGAGGATCCTTTACATCGCGGAAATAGATGTTGATTCCCTTGGTGAAGCAGTGATATGTGATGGGTCAAAGATCAACGGCGCCAGATAAATGAAGATCATCCAACAGCAATTTTTTAAAGTTGTGGCAATGAATGAAGAACGGTTGATCATGGCGTGAAGGCTCAAAATCAACGGCCATAATTTAAAGGTGAAGGTTTCAAACGGCTAGTTCTATGTGAACAATGGTTTTTTATCTTTGTGCTTGAAATTAATTGATCTAGCTACATCAACAACCAATATAAATGAAGAAATGATTGGGATAACGACGACATAGATAGCGACAAAGAATGAGATCAAAATCAGATCGAATAATCAAAAGAATGCATTTAATGAATATCAAATTTTAGGGTTTTACAAATTGCTATTATTAGAAAATTCTCTGTGTTTGAATTTAATGAGTGTGAGGCTTGATGTAGAGATAGTATGATGAAGAATATATCAGGTAAACCCTAACAGGATATTTTTATGTGGATGAGAATCTTGAGGCGATCATTTCAAGTTAGTGAAGGAGATACAAAATAGAAAAATCAAATTTTGACTAAGTGTGGAAGTAGTGGAACTGTGAGAGTAAGAAGATAGTTGTAGAAGACAGTGCATATTTGTAGAGAGTATTCTGAGCTTCTTGAGGTGGAAAAAGAATGCACTAATAGAAAAGAGGAAGAATTGAGCTGAATAAGAGGGGTGCAGAACATTGTGCAGTTGCAAGATAAGTTGCAACATTAAACTGTAATCAAATTGCAATATCTTAAGTCATACATTTGATTGGTGAGTGCCATCAGATATCTGGGTAGGTGCTCAGATTAGGGAGTGGATTCTTCCTTGGAGTGGGTGCTCCTAAATTCAAGGGATTGGTGTCTCCTTAGGTTTGAAGCCCTTAAAATTTAAACTAAATGTTTTGCTTGTGAGGCTGGATTAGGATAGTAGATCCTAGCAGCATTTCTCACCGTGGTTTTTCCATCTTGGGTTTTCCACATATATATAGTGTTATGTGATGTTTATGTATGTGCATGCTCATGTTTCTTCATATTATGTTTCAATCTGCTCTTTCAGAGCTTAGGGAAATAATCCGCACATAAGATTAAAGGGTTAAAATTTTAAAATTTTAATATGTACTGATTCAACTACCCCTCTCATTAGATTGTTGTGTTCCAACAGTTGTCTAGATTCCTCCTCCAACAGGATGGATTAAAATTAACATTGATGGGGCAGCCAAGGGAAATTCGAGGCCTATTGGTAGTGGGGAGGGTGTTAAGAGATGATCATGGTAAGTTTATTTTGATAGTGGAACTCCCTTTGGGTACCCAGACCAACCACTTTACCAAAGTTGTGGTGGCCTACAACAACTTGAAACTTCTCATTCTCAAGGTTATCATAAGATATGGCTAGAAGGAGATTCCTTGAATATTATCCAATGTTTGAAGAAGGCACGTGATCCTAGTTAGTTTATTGGCACTCTCATTAAGGATTCCTTTGTTCTCCTTAATTATTTTGATGATTACTATATTTCTCATATTAATAGGGAAGGGAATGGTCTTGTTGACGCCTTCACCAATTTGGGGGTCTTGAAGTGTTCATCTCAATTTTGGAATAATTATGGTTCCTTACCCTTTAATATCCAATAAATAATAAATTATGATGTGCAAAAGGTACGCATCAAAAATTCCAATTAAATTTATGAATACCTCTGGTCTATTCACACAGATTTTGGGTGTTTTTGTGGGATTTCTTCTTTGATTTCATTGGTGGGATCAGCATTCTCTCTTGGTTTTCATGTTTATGTTTTTTCTTTTTATTGAGATAGGTGGTGATAGGAGAAAATTTAAACCTCTCTCTTGTGATGGTATTAGGAAAAAAGGGTTAGTTTGGAAGATTCTTGAGGAAGGTGGTGTGACTCCTTACTTGGAAAAGCTTCATGGGCATGACCCTAAGACAACAAAGGTATTCATGAAGGGTTGGAACAATCAAAATCTTTTAATGGATGGTAGGGTGTTGGTCATCTCAAAATACCTCACTATGGAGATCACTAGTCTTTCTACCCAAGGGAGGAAGATTTTTAGAGATAGACAATATTTTGAGGAAGTTATCTGCCAATTCTTGAAGGATAAAGAGTGGAAGAAACTAGTAGAGTGGAAGAAACTAGTTAAGTTGAATTCTGACAGCTACAATAGGCTCTCAATCAAACCTATTTGGGTGGAAGTTGTAGAGGTAATTATGCGCTACTTCACCTTAGATGGTAGATTCACACTACTATATATGGATTCAATTTAATTTTGTTGAACCATTTTTGTCATAACCCACTTGCTTCTTTAGAATTTGGTTTAAAAGAGAAAAAATGGAATGATAAACTTCCCATTTTACATGAGGGTCTCATTCTTCTAATTATGGAGCATTTGAAAACCATACCCTCCCATCTTGTATCCAAGAAACAATTTTAATGTTGTAGTTTTTGGGCCCATGTTGTTTCTTCTTATGTGGTAACTGGGTCAGAGAAGTATGATGAAGATGATTTTGAATGGAGGGTTGAGGATGAGGTGGAAATTTATTCTAGATCTCCCTCAAAGGAAAACAAAGCTAAGAAGGGGAAGTCTACTAAGAAGAGGAATAGAGCTCAATTATCTTTGACAAGTGGTTCCTATATGGGTGGACCTTCACTAGTAAGTATCAGATTTTGACTATTGAGAAAAGAAAAAAGATTTAGCTCGAAGATGAAAAGGAGAGATTCAATCTCAATGGTAAGGGGAAGTTAGAATAAATTGGTAAAATCCCCACTGGTCTGGTACTAGTAAAATCCCAATTTTACATCCTAAAAATGCAAAAGGGGATCAAGGTATTTCTCCCCAAGATATTTTAGAGGATTTCCCCCAACTTAATATGAACAGAGAGGAAATTTATAATGTCCTTGGGTTTGCAAGGGATGGTGTGGTTGGTCAATTCAGGCTCACCAAATGGTTCTTTCTAGAACTCAATCAAATTAATATCAAGTTGCACTCAATGTAAAATAGGATTGACTCTAATGGGGAAGCTCAAAGTACTCTCAGGGAGAAATAGCTCCACTCAACATTGGAAGATTTAACCATTGATGTTACTCTAATGAAGAGTGAATTTGAGAGTTGCATTAAGGGGCTGGAGGAGAAGATGCAGCAGGTTAACCAGAATTTGGAAAGAGTTATCAAGATTAGCCAGTGCACTATCCATAATAGTATTGAAGGAATCAGGATCTTGTCTAAGAAGTTGAAGGAGATCAAAGAAGAGAAGAATTTTGGTACAATTAATGTTGGGGAGAAGACTGATGGTGATAACAAGGTTAAGGGTAAACATATTAACTTTTCTTAGCAGCAATCGAATGCTAGAACCTGTGGCAAGAAGTCTTTTGAAGATGAAAAGAAAGAATTGATGAATGTGGTCGACCTTCACCAAAGTTTTTATCAACAGGAGTTGGAAGTAGCCAATACTCTCAAGGAGTTATAGTAGTTTCTTTGTTGTGGTTGTCTCTTTTTTTTTGTTCTTTTCTTGCTTGTTTGTTCACGGTTGGTTGTTGGTTGTCTTTGTTTATATTTTGAGAAGCATTTGGTAATAAGGTTATGGGTCCCTTCAAAACTTGTTTTGCCCTTAATAAAAAATAACTTTATTATATTAAATTCAATAATCGTTTTTAACTCAAAAAACAAGTTTCAAAACATATGTATTCAAATTTTGATACAATATCCTAGGCAATTATTTTATGCCATAAAGAACCCTCTTGAATATGTAAACCAAATTTTCCTTTCCCTTAACAATTTTCTTAGGTTGTGACAAATTTTTTAATACCTATGCAAAATCTTTGTTTTAGCATCCATTTGATCAATCTCAAAATTAAAATATAAAGTAAGAGATGATAGGAATCTAATGGAATTCAACTTAGCCACAAGAGAAAATATGTCACTGTAATCAATTCTCTCAACTTGGTGATAGCCTTTTTTCACTAACTTTGTATTTCTCTATAATTCCCTATAAAATGTTCTTTCTTTTGAAGACCCATTTGTACCCAATATATTTTCTTCTTTCAGGTAACTTCACCAAACCCCAAGTCTTATTCTTTTTCAAGGTTTCCATCTCTTCGTCTATGGGCTTTTTCCAATACTTACTTTCCTTTGATGAAAAATGCTCCTTCACAATGATAGGATCATCGTCAATAGCAAATAATACAAAAATAGAACAAAAATTAGAAGTATTGCATGTTTCACATTGCTTTCTTCCATATGTATACCTTCTCAAAGGTGGAGTATGTGACTCAACATCTTCTAAGTCTTCTTCTAAAGTCCCTCCATATTCTTGTTCACCAACCTCTTTAGCTCATCTTTAGACACAATTTCCCTTTCTTTTTTCTCAACATATATTGCATCTTTTTTTCTTCCTTTGGTTTTCTCTAAATATCACATTCCTACTACACACTTTTTTTGTAATTACAAATCTTGTACCTCTTCACATCATCACTATAGCTAATGAATATACATATTTAAAATTTAAAATATAGTTTGGTCTTATTCTACTTAAGTGTGAGTGCATAGCCATCACAACTGAATACTCCAAGATAAATAAGAAGATAATTCTTACCTTTCCAAACCTCTTGTGGAGTCTTCTCAATAAAATTTGATGTAGGTGATCTATTAATTAAATATCAAACAATCCATATATCTACAACTAGAATTTGTTGACTCATAAAGCTTTAAGATTATGAATCCCTAAAGATCAACCACATACAAACATTGTGTTTTTTAGGCTATAGAATAGAAAAACTTAATTTTTGGGCTATAAAGTTTAATTTAGTGGAAATAAATATTTTAGGTTATTCGGTATCTTTTCCACTTGTTTGATGTGTATATCTCTTCAAGCTCTATTTTTTTTAAAATGGCCCCGATAACCTCTGAAATCAAAATATATGGCCATTGAAAGTTGGGCCTTTCACATTAAAAACTTAAAAAAAAATAGAACACCAAAGAATTGTGAGAGTTACACTTGTTGACCAACTTATGACATGCTAGAACACATCATAAGACATCTTTGAATAGAGATAATGGAGCCAAATTGGAATTCCCAAGTTAGTGAGTGGATTATAATGAGCTTATGGTAGGTGGAAGGAATAAGTTTTTAACTTGTGGACTCAACTTGGATTTGGGTATTGGATTTATAACTAGGGATTTGGGTGCCACACTTTAGGTGATTTTAGGTCATAGTGTTGTAATTTTCATTTGATAGCTTTGTGTATTATTTATCTTCTTTTTATAGTGCTTGAGATGAAGATTTTGTTAGTTGATTTGTAGATAATGTGATGCCCCTAGAATTACTCTAGACTTGTATGTTGGTGATACTCCTATAAGGGCTTGTCCTTGAGATAGTATTGTAATCTTTGTTGCTAATAATACAATTGGTTCATGCTTTTGAGTGTCATATTTTCTCCTAAAAGGGTCTTCCCTATGTATAGATTTGTTGATAATTTTGTTTATGTCTTACATGTGTTTATTCTTTCTAAAAATGTAAATATAAAAAATTTGTATAGTACTCTCCTCCAAGTTTAGTTTACGAAGAATTTCCATGTACCTTGCTTCCTTTCATTTGTTATTAAAGCTTGATCACCCCAAATTCCCAGTGTTGAATAGAGAATTTTTTGTACTAATATTCTTTTGAGTGGGAGCTTGCATAAGGGTTTTGATCTTATTTTACAAAGAAATGGTAAGCATGTCTAGAATAAAAGTTTTTTGGCATAAATTTCAAGTTGTGGAAACTCAAAAATGGAAGATGTGCTCCTAGATAGATATCTATAAGTTACAATATCTAATATGAAGCCTACAGCAATGCCACAAGTTGAATAGGACTTAATGGATAAAAAGGTGAAGCATCTTGTTAGACTATATTTAAAAAAATTTGTGTTATTGAATGTTCATGAAGAGACCACCGCAACACTTATTTGGAAGAACTTGAGAGATTTGTATCAAGCTAATTTTTTTGTTAACAAACTTTGTGAGAGAATTGTATACCCTCAAGATTTAGGTTGTGGATCTATAGTCAATCATATGAATACTTTCAATATGATAGTCACCCAATTGAAGTCCATTGGAGTAAAAATGGAGAAGGATCATCTCATGAATTTGTTATGTTCTTTGCCAAATTCATGGGACCACCTTGTTAAAATTATTAGAAATGCTACCACCAAGTTAAACATGGATAATGTTGTGGTATTGTTTTTAAAAGATATGTGTAGAAAGACTTCCAAATCAACCAAGGAGGCCCTAATTATTTGTAGTAGATATAAAGATAAAGGCAAGAAGAAAGACAAAAAGCAAGACTTGGATTTAAATTCTATGCGAAATCCAATTCTCTTGGTAAGTCCAAGGAAAGATGCTAGAACCATGGAAATCTTGGTCATTTTGAAGAGACTGTAAGGAGGAGGAGAAAAAAAGAGATTCTAATTATGAGTTAAAGAAGTCCTTCCAAGATGATGGTGATGTATTTGTCATGACTTTGACCACACATGCATCAAAAGGTGTGTGATTTATTGACTTCAATGCATTTTTTCACATGAACTCACATAGGGGTTGGTTTACAAAATGTGAGGAATAATTTTGTGGGAAAGTGTACCTTAGAGATGATTCTCATCTATAAATTGGTGGCTATGGAAGACTCCTAATTCGATTCCTTGGTGGATGAATGAAATGACAAATGGTATACTACATATCCTAAGTTTGACATGGAACTTTCTATAAGCAAATTGAATGCTTCAAGTGTGTGGGTTGTTTTCCTTAAGGAATGGTATAAGATAGTCAAAGGGGCTATGGTGCTTGTTGGGGGTGTTTGGATAGGCACTCTATTTCAATTGGACCCATGCACAATTTAGTGTAATAATTCTTTTGCTCTTATAGTAAAGAGATCTATAAAATCTCCACCTTAACCATTGGAACAAATAGAAAAAGGTATGTTGCATCCACTTTTGATGGTTGTGTTTTCTATGTGTAGACACATAAAATATACTAATTGACATCGTGCATCTAATCCTGACTTACTAACATCATTTCTTCCTGAATCATCCCTCAGTCTAACCATTTAATCAAATTCCCCTATCTGATTAAATTCATCAATATTCGTCTCTTAATTAAATAAATCATTTTATCTAATCAAGGCAATCTCTTTTGTTAATTAAATCAATCCATCTGATCTAATTATCCCTATTTAATTAAATAATCAATTTATTTGATTAAATCTCTAAAGTCCATCCATTAATTTAAATAAATTAAAACCTTATTTGATTTAATCTAACACCATCCCTTTTAATTAAATAAATCAAAATCCTTATTTAATTAGCCTCTTATCATATTCCTCTCTTATTTGATTTAAATAAATCCATAAATTTGAGTCAAATAGGTCACATCATCTAACCTCCTCATTAAATTAATTAACCCTTGATTAATTTAATCTCATCTCATGTCCCATCCTCTAGATAATGCAAGTTGCACATGAAAATAGATTTAATTCATTTATTAAATCTCTATTTTCCTCACAAGGCATCTTTTGGAATATTCTCTCAATTTGAATTCAAAAATTCCAAGTCAACATGTACATCCAAGAAGGCAATAACTTCATCTTACATGTCCTTTGCCTTGAGCCAAATGGCATTTATTGCATTTTCCCTTCCCTCTTGCATGTCATTTCAACAAATTTGAATTTCAAATATTGGCATTTATTGGCACAAACCCCAAATCTTGCACATCCTTCATCCATTCATAGCTTGACAAGTGGCATCATATCATTGGATGAATTTTAGTCCCACATTGCTCAAATTTGGACATTCATCCATCTTGAAAATCTATAAATGAAGAGCTCATATCCTCATTTCATCATCCACAATCCAAGCAAAGTTACCATGCTCAAATATCTCTTGAATTCCATCTATTATCATTGAGTCATAACTAGGTTTTGCAGATTTTTAGCTTGGAGTCTTCATTCTTCATCAACAAAGTGGATCAATCTCTTCAACATTCAAAGCTTGCATCTTAGGAATTGGGAAAGGGCCAATTTTCACATCAAATTGGCACCAATTCCCCCATGGGATCATGAGTTTGCATATTTAAATTAGGATTCAATCTAGTTTATCATTTCTATTGTGTTCTTCATTGTTTTCTTTCCTATTTTGAATTTGTAAATGGATTTCATGGGGAATCCTTGTTTTGGCTTGCAATATCTAACTTGAGGTGTTTATTCTCTTTTTTTTGCAGGTACCAAGGCTAGGGTTCGCACATTTGGCGCTAGAAGGAGGGCCACCAGTTCTCAATACATTTAAAAATGATGAGGCACTCTCAGAATTTATGGGATTGAGGGATAAAATTCCAGATGGGGATCACAAGGCAAGGTTTATAATGGAGTTGGACACACATGCCTATTACAAGGAAACGATTGAATCCTTCATTTGCAAAAGTGAGAAACTAAGAATCATATCCAAGTCCTTAAGTGAAAACCACCTTGTGGCACTCTCTGACAAGAAAATAGTAAAAAGAAAGGACATATCCAATGGTGAAAACCTCTCTGAGGCACCCGAGGATGAAGGATTCAATCTTCCTTTAAGGGCTATTCATCAGGAGAAGTCAGCAGTCTTGGCTGAAAAATGCAATCCTGTCAACCTAGGAACAGAGACCCCACATATCACATTTTATGCAGAATCACTATTATCAGAAGAGCAAGAACTCCTAGCAGCATTCCTAAAGGAAAGACAAATAAAATTTGCATGGAGTTATGCTGACATGCCGGGACTTGATCCAAAGATAGTGGTTCATCATTTAGCAGTGTATCCAGAAGCAAATCCGGTCAAACAAAAGCTTCAAAAAATGCATGCTCAAATCACTCTGTTAGTCAAAATGGAGCTCAAAAAGTTGTTAGATGCAGGATTTACCCGACCAATTGATTATCCAAAATGGGTGTCAAATTTGGTACCTATTTCAAAACCTGACGGAGCCATCAAAATTTGTACGGACTTTAGAGATTTGAACAAAGCATGTCTGAAAGATGACTTCCCACTTCCCAACATCAACATGATAGTATACATGACAGCAGGACATGAGATGCTATCACTAATGGACAGATTTTCAGGATACAACCAGATCATGATAGCAAAAGAAGATCAACATAAGACGGCTTTCACTTGTCCATGGAGGACCTACTGCTGGAACATGATGCCATTCGGCCTAAAGAACACAGTAGCAACCTATCAAAGGGCCATGACGTTGATATTCCACGATATGATTCATAAAATAGTCGAAGACTATGTCGATGACATTCTAGCTAAGTCAAGAAAAAGACAAGATCATATAGCAACCCTAAGTGCTATTTTTGACAGACTGGAGGAATACAAAGTCACACTAAATCCCAAGAAGTACGTCTTTAGCATACAATCAGGTAAATTGCTAGGATACATAGTCTCCATGAGGGTTATCGAGGTGGATCCGACAAAAGTGAAAGCAATCCTCGAGATGGAAGCACCAAAGACACTAAAACAACTGAGAGGTCTCCAAGGCAGACTCCAATTCATGAGAAGATTCATAGCACAACTAGCAAACAAGCAGAACCCATATTCTCACCTACTCCACAAGGGGGTAGCATACAAATGGGATACAAAATGTGAAGAAGCATTCAAAAAAATCAAGGAATACCTACTGAGACCACTAGTTTTAATACCACCCATCCCAAAGAAACCATTGATCCTATATGTATCAGCAACAGCAGCAGCCCTTGGAGCTCTCTTGGCCCAGCATGATGAAAACGGAATAGAGAGGGCTATCTATTATATCAACAGGACAATGGTCGGTCATGAGCTAAACTACTCATTCATTGAAAAGGCATGCCTCGCAATAGTATTTGCATCCCAAAAATTTAGACACTACATGTTGGCACACAAGATAAAGCTCATTGCCAAAATTGACCCCCTCAAGTATCTATTATCAAAGGCAATGCTCACAGGCATAATGAAAAAATGGGTAATGATATTGTCAAAGTATGACATTGAGTATGTCGAATGAAAAGCAATCAAGGGTCAGGTTATTGCAGATCAACTAGCTGAAGCACCTATTTATTCTAAAAATCCCTTTGTCTCAGAGTTTCTAGATGAATCCATCTTTAACCTCAACATAGCCAACCACTGGAAACTATATTTCGATGGCTCATACACACAGCACGGATCAGGAGTTGGTGTCTTCTTCATTACTCCACAATGGGATTTCATACCAAGGTCATACAAACTGGCATTTCCTTGCACTAATAATATCGTGGAATACGAGGCTTTGACTATAGGCCTTAGGATAGCAGTGCAATGGAACGTCATAGCTCTCAAGGTATATGGAGACTCTCAGTTGATCATAAATCAGGTCAATAATGAATATCAGACTAAGGATGACAAGCTCACTCCATACAAGAAATTGGTGGAGACTCTAAAGGAATCCTTCATTGACATAACATTTGAGCAGATTCCAAGAACCAACAACAGAGTAGCAGACGCCATGGCTACAATTGGGTCCTTATTAGACATCCCTCATAACGTGCCAAAATATGAATTCCTAATCAAGCAGCTTCTCATTCCCGCATTCGAGGTACCAGAATCAGAATATGTGTGTGAAATCATTGGTCCTGGCGATCCTTGGTATCATGACATCTATACATATCTTCGAATAGGAGTCATACCTGCTGACCTACCATCAAACCTAAAACGAACCTTTGTTAAAAAGGCATCTAGATTTGTGATCTTAGGTGATACCCTATACCATAGAAGCATAGAAGGAACCTTGCTACGCTACTTAAATGTTGAGGAGGCATTAACTGCTCTAACTGAAGTTCATAATGGTATTTGTGGCTCACACTCGAGTGGAATGACCATCGCCAAGAAACTGCTGAGGATGGGGTATTATTGGCCCACAATGGAAAGAGAAGCACATGATCATGCTAAAAGGTGTTTACAATGTCAGCAGCATGGGGACCTCATCCATGCTCCAGCTCAAGAGCTTCACCCGATCATCACACCATGGCCCTTTTCGCAGTGGGGACTTGATCTCATTGGAAAAATCACACCCACCTCATCCAATGGCCATAAATTCATCATAACTACAACTAAGTACTTCACAAAGTGGGTGGAGGCCATACCCATGACGTATAGAACTGGGAAGCAGATCTCAAAATTTATCCTAAACTATCCCATTTGTCATTACGGTGTCCCACAAGCCATTATCTCAGATAATGGGACACCATTCAAGAACCAGGAGGTTCGCGACTTGTGCGATAAATTCAAATTTCAACATCTCTTCTCCACCCTGTACTATCCCCAAGGCAATGGCCAAGCAGAAGCTACTAACAAAACCATCCTCAAAATCCTCAAGAAAACAGTCAATGACGCAGGTCGTGACTGGCACTTGCAGCTTAATCCTGCCCTCTGAGCTTATCAAACTAGCATCTGCACACCCACCGGCACCACCCCCTTCTCCTTGGTCTACGGATCAGAAGTCGTACTCCCCATTGAGATCGAGCTCCCATCCCTCAGGATATCACTGCAAAACCTTATCACGGATGAAGAATATTGGGTATCAAGACTAACGAGCTGGAGCTACTGGATGAGAGATGGATAGATGCTTTAAATTATTTGCAAGTCTATCAGAATAGACTCAAACAGAGCTATAATAAGAAAATCAGAAGCAGGACTTTCCAAGTCGGAGAATTGGTCTTAAAAGAAAATTAGAAGAATGTCCCAAACCCAAGCAACAAAGGCAAGTTTGAACCCAATTAGTTGGGACCGTTCGTCATCACAGCAAGTTATAAATTAGGGGCATATCAGCTATCAACACCCAAAGGGGAACCTCTGCAAGAGCCCATGAATAGCTCTCATCTTAAAAAAACTTATGCCTAATGCTTTCAAGGTATAGAACCAAAAAATCCAAAAAAAAAAGAAAAAATCCTGAAAAAATGGTCACTTTGGCGAAAACTTGGCAAACAGGCATCTTGGTGACAAACAAACAAATAAAACAAAAAAAAAAGAAAAATCAAAAAAAGGATCAAAAATAGTAAAGAGAAAAATCGTCCTCTAGTGAAAACCACTTTGGTGGCACTTTGGGCAAGTACCTCAGTGAAAACCTGGCAAACAGGCACCTTGTGTAAATAAGCACTTTCCATCCACCAGGATCTTTACGGCTTGCTCTGCATCACCCATCCATTTCGTATCCATCATCCATCGCATTCAGGTCTTCATCCATCACTCATCCACTCACATCTACACCATAGCTTGGTCTTGTTTTCGTATCATGATCCCTCTTAGTACTACTCGGTCCATTCTCAAGGTCAGTTTGTCCTGCCTTTATCGGAGTAGTTTATTGCATCACGCTGGGGGCATGTTCTTATCGGATCAGATTCGTGTATGTTCTTAAGATCCTCAAATCAAAAAATCCAAAAACATCATAAAATCAGAAAATCCAAAAAACATTCAAAACATATCAAAATCCCAAAAACAAGTCAAAAAGTCAGTCAAAAATATCAAAAAATAGAGTCATCTAGTTGAACTACGTCGTCTCTAAGCTTGAACGTAGGCAAGGTTGATCTTTGATCATCCCCCGAGACATTTAGGTCAGTCCTATAGGAGTCTATCATAATAAACTGACATATCATCATGTATATTTCCATCTGTAAATTGGTCAAGTCGTCAGTCGAACTACGAGGTCTCTGCGTATATAACATAGGCAAGGCTAATCTGCTGATCAGCCCCCGAGGCCCCTAGGATAGGTTTTTAGGTTAGTCTCTTGGTCAAAATCTCAGAAAATCCCAAAAACATTTGAAAATTTAAAAATCAAAACATTTGTAAACACCTTGAAAAATACCAAAAATAGCCTCAAAAAATGTTGAAAAACATTAAAAACATCCAAATATTTGAAAAACTCCATCTGTCTCATCTCGCTTCCACCCGCAATAAACATCACTCATAATAAACTAATCGTCATCATCAACCTTTGGTGAAACAATCGGAAACAAGTCTAGCAGATTACAAGTAGAACTCCAAACGTCAAGTCTGAAGTCTAAGTCAATACATAAGCAAGTTGGTCATCTCTTGGTATCGGTAACTCATCATCTAAATTGGTCCCATATCAATCATCCCTTAGAACACTTTGGGTAAACCAAATGATGTGCCACCATCCACTAACATGTCCTAGGATGAATCCTTCCTACAATGGGCATTATCTTTTGGCAATAAGTTTTGGTTATCATCCTTAGAAAACACATCCTCTTTCTGTTAGCGGTATTGAAGAGCATCAGTTTGTTTGTTTACTTGGTCTTTATCTTTTGACTTATCTTATTTGTGTTCATTCCAAGGACGTCTCAATGATATCCCAAAACAGAGGATTTAGAGAAATAGGAATGGGGCAATGATCATTATCTTTTGTCTGTTGTGCTTGTTGGACATTCTTGTAATATAACCTCGGCGAATACTTGCTTTGTTAGGTATGTATGGAAGAGGTCTAGGGAAACTTGTTGACTATTACAGTGGATAGGTTTACCTTTCCATTTTTGGCCCGAGGCTACCAAACTTCTGAAGTGCATCCTAGCAAGGTTTATGTATGTCAGGTTTGAATAAGAATACTCCTATCTGATTGTCAAGTCAAAGTCCATCACACTAAGTACCACGCCATCCTGGTTTTCTATACCTTGATGCATCGTACCACATGTGTTATCAAACATAAGAAAATTTGGCCCTTTGAAAATCCCAATTCCTCGGCAAGTAATCATCATCATCATCATCATCATCATCATCATCATTTGCATTTGCATCATCTTGTGTCTTGTTGAAATTACTTCTTCTTTTCTTACTAATCACGCTAACAAAGTACTATGACAGTTAATCATCATCACCATCATCATCATCGATCCTGCATCCACAAATCATTAACATATTGCATAAGCATATCATATAGGAAACATACGCATTGCATTTTAATCATCATAAATAGGTTATCATAAACATGCATCATAAATAGGTGCATCCATGTCATTGCATTTCACCCATTACATTGCATCCCATGGAATTATATCAATCATTGCATAAACATTCATTTGCATTTCACAACCATTTCATATTACCATGTAAACCATCACATAGCATAAACAAAAGCATTCCATAATCATTTTTGCATAATCATAAGCAATAGATATATAAGCATTTAATTCATTAGGCATACATACTTGCATAACATAAATGACATCATATCATCACATTACGTTCACATTATGCATCAGCATATCACTTTGCATTAACATATCATTTCATCACATACATCATCATTTATTATGTTTAGGATAATAATGTTTGTTATTCTAAGCATCGTAAATAAAACCATTTCATCATGCATTAAAACCATCACATTTGCATTATCATGTCAGATCATCGCATTATCATAAATAGATCATCACATTTGCATATCATAGGTTAGCATAATATCGATCTGTTAGTCATAATCATAACGCATAAAGGAGAACACAGTACATCGCATCAAAATTGGCTCATATATATCATCAATCATGTCACTATCATAGTACAAAGAATAAATCGGATCATTGTACACATATATGTCAATCGGTACAAAATGCCCATTGGGCTATCAAAAACAAGCCCATAAGGCACAAAAAAATGTATCATCTGGATCAAGCCCGATCTCTGTGAATGCTACCCTCACCCCTGTCATCGTGACCCTCTAGTGGTCTCTGGCTGGCCCGCTCTGAGTACTTGGGGACCCAATCTGCTCTAGGTATGGTGTCATGGTAATCCCGATGGTGGTACTCTCTCTCAGATAGCATCCATGTATGATCGTACTGGCACTATACCCTGGGAGGAGGAGGCTGTCATACTCTCGATCTACTGCCTGCGGCCTAGCTCAGTGGCTGCCTGTAGCTCTGTAGCCTATCTCTGCTACATAGCTTGATCCCTCTCTACTCTAAGCTGCTCTCTCTCAGCCCTTGCCTGGTCTCTCTTCGCTGTCAGCACCTGAACCTGGGCCTGCAGTTGTGAAATTAGTGCATCCCGACCGTCTTCCTATCCTTGTGGTTGTACCTGTGGCTACACGTGAGGTTGATCCTCACCCTCGGCTCATGGTGATGGGATTGGCGGCTCCTGTTGTTGATCCTGCATATGGACATCTACTTGACCTGGCGTGACTGGGGGCACAAATGGTGGATCTTGTCGAATCTCGACTCTCGGTCCTCGCCCTTGTCCTCTCCCTCTGCCTCTGACCCTGCGCACCTCTGGATCCTCACCTAGAATGGTCAACCGAAGAGGAGGTCTGAACTAGTCTCTGTAGGCCTGTGTGGTCCCTGGATCTGCCAAGCCCTGATCATAATCCCATGATCGGGCTACCAACTGCCTGAAGTTGTCAACTACCTCGGAGGGAGGAATATTGTGTCCCCATGACACCTGTGTCATGTTGCGTGCAAAGATGGCTACGTAGTCATCATCAGGCCGATCCTACCATTCTCTGAACTGACGTTGCACGCGCCTAGGCAGGTACCTCTCAATCATCGTGTGCTCCCACCCCTGCATATATCGATCCTGGCGACAATAAAAGCGCTGAGCAGCATCGTCGGCCCATCCAAGCCGACCAAGGTATGGACGCCAAGTAAAGACAAGCATCTCATCTAGGACCCGCCTCCAGTAGGGGATCCTGTGCTCACCAGTGTGTGTGAAGGACACACCGCCTTTGTATCGTGCTACGAGGGCATCCTCTGCCCCCATCGAAACTGGAATGACGCGTGGACGTAGCACAGAAATGTGCTCCCATGCCCAGACATGAAGTAGTGTCACCCCAGCCCCCAGCGCTCTACCATCCACGTATACGTACTCATGAAGGTCCTTGTAAAGCGAAGCCAGAAGGACAGGCCCCCATGTGAAGTGAACTAGCCTGTCTTGGACCATCCGCTCCCAACAATAACCCCATCCGGGATTGAAGTATCGCCCTCGTCTGTCTGAGGCAACCAGACCCGAAATGATCGCTATAACCGCCCAACGGAAGGGAGGTGATATAACCCTGTATCTCTCTAACCCAATCTATCCCTCGCAGTAAATGATGTCTCATGTGGCGAGGAATCTGATGCAGGACTCGTGTCCCTCGTCCATATCATAGATCACCCAACAGCCATGAATAGGCAATCGTAGAATGCGCCAAATGTCCTCCAAGGTGACGGTGGCCTCGCCAGTGGGGAGATGAAACAACGATGTCTCACTATGCCACCTCTTGGCCAGCGCTGACAGCATCCCTAGGTGAGTGTGCACGGGCGACGCATATGCAATGTGTCACAATCTTGCAACTTCCAGTCGATCCTGGTCTCTGTTGCTCAGGTCCCGTAAGACGCTAGCCAAATCTTGCGACTGGTGCTCCCGAGAGTAGAGCTCCCTCAGCCCGTCCTGCATCAAGGAAAGTCACCGTGTTAAAAAAAATTGAAAAATTCATGGTCAAACGCTCCAAGCTCGTCTCCAGCAGCGCAGTTTGTGAAGGCGTCATAGTTTGATTTTACTCAAACTCCGACGCTCGAGCCTAAAAAGAGCCAAGTGGCGCCGCCGCAGCGCACTTTATCCTCCAGCGTCGCAGTTTGCATGAAAAGGGCGTCGTCGCGGCGCACTTTACCCAAACCGGCCCGCCGAGCCCGAGCCCAGCATCGAAGTTTCTAAACTCCGAATTGCACTGCTACGGCGCCAAATAGCACCACTGCGGCACAAAACGGTCTGGCGCGGCATAGTTTAAATGTCGAGCGGCACTACATAGCACCGCTGGAGGCGAGCTCCCCTTTTAAAGCAGTAATTAATGCATTAAATGAAAAAACGAAGCTTCAGTAAGGGTCACATACCGATGCCCCGATGTCAAGTGGCCGCTGGTAGGTCCGAACTCAGTTTGAAATGTGTAGGGGAAGCTGTCGTTGCGCCATATCACCGGAGAGTCAGAACTCGAATCTCAAGTTTGCTAGCGGAGGTGTGTGAAAATGACTTGAAAGTGACCCATCGGGCCCCTTTTAAGCCTAAAAATTATGGTTTTTAACCCTAAATGGCTATCCTGCTAGGTTTTTGGACCCCCGAACCTGTTTTTGTCCATTTGAGGCTTGTTTTTCATCGTTTTATTGCGTTTAGACATGTTTTTAGCCTTCCAGACCCCTTTCGGACTTGTCGGGACTTTGCCATCTTTTTTCGCGAAATCACCCAAAAAATTAAAACTTTCGTCCAATCTCTCGAGGGGGCATTATAATGGCATGTTTTCTCCCACCGTGCAGCATTGGGGCAAATATCAAAAAATTTGGCTTTGATCGAGATCGGTTATTTTTTGAACCAACGCAACGAGTGCATCACTTCAAAGAGGGGCAAAATGTAGACACGTAAAATATATTGATTGACATCGTGCATCTGATCCTGACTTACTAACATTGTTTCTTCCTGAATCATCCCTCAGTCTAACCATTTAATCAAATTCCCCTATCTGATTAAATTCATCAATATTCGTCTCTTAATTAAATAAATCATTTTATCTAATCAAGGCAATCTCTTTTGTTAATTAAATCAATCCATCTGATCTAATTATCCCTATTTAATTAAATAATCAATTTATTTGATTAAATCTCTAAAGTCCATCCATTAAATTAAATAAACTAAAACCTTATTTGATTTAATCTAACACCATCCCTTTTAATTAAATAAATCAAAATCCTTATTTAATTAGCCTCTATCATATACCTCTTTTATTTGATTTAAATAAATCCATAAATTTGAGTCAAATAGGTCACATCATCTAATCTCCTGTTAAATTAATTAACCCTTGATTAATTTAACCTCATTTCATGTCCCATCCTCTAGATAATGCAAGTTGCACATGAAAATAGATTTACTTCATTTATTAAATCTCTATTTTCCTCACAAGGCATCTTTTGGAATATTCTCTCAATTTGAATTCAAAAATTCCAAGTCAACATGTACATCCAAGAAGGCAATAATTTCATCTTACATGTCCTTTGCCTTGAGCCAAATGGCATTTATTGCATTTTCCCTTCCCTCTTGCATGTCATTTCAACAAATTTGAATTTCAAATATTGGCATTTATTAGCACAAACCCCAAATCTTGCACATCCTTCATTCATTCATAGCTTGACAAGTGGCATCATATCATTGGATGAATTTTAGTCCCACATTGCTCAAATTTGGACATTCATCCATCTTGAAAATTTATAAATGAAAAGCTCATATCCTCATTTCATCATCCACAATCCAAGCAAAGTTACCATGCTCAAATATCTCTTGAATTCCATCTATTACCATTGAGTCATAACTAGGTTTTGCAGATTTTTGGCTTGGAGTCTTCATTCTTCATCAACAAAGTGGATCAATCTCTTCAACATTTGAAGCTTGCATCTTAGGAATTGGGAAATGGCCAATTTTCACATCAAATTGGCACCAATTCCCCCATGGGATCATGAGTTTGCATATTTAAATTAGGATTCAATCTAGTTTATCATTTCTATTGTGTTCATTGTTTTCTTTCATATTTTGAATTTGTAAATGGATTTCATGGGGAATCATTGTTTTGGCTTGCAATATCTAACTTGAGGTGTTTATTCTCTTTGTTCTGCAAGTACCAAGGTTGAGGTTCGCACACTATGTACCCAAGGGTGTTTAAATTTTAGAGATTAAACTTCCTATAGAAAAACCTATGTAATGGCAATATAGAAACCTATGTAATGGCACTAGAGGATGGGTCACATTGATGAGAAGAGTCTAAGGACCTTGAAAAGAAAAATCCTTGTTGAGTGACTAAATGATTGTAACCTTGAGTTCAGTTTTTGAGAACATTGTTTATTGAAAGTAAAATTGTATTCAATTTTATTCTAGTTCTCATAAATCTTGTGGGATACTGGACTTGATACATTTTGGTTTTTTTTGTCATGTTAATGCTCCTTTGAATTCAAAATCTATTTATTTGTATCATTCATTGATAATTATGGTAAAAGGACATGGATATATTTCCTTATGATTAAATTTGAAGTCTTCAATCCAGGTAAGGAGATATACATTCATTTCAATGGAAGTCACTTCAATTTTTATAGGTCACTTCAATTTCTATAGACACTTAGGCATCTAGTCACCTATCATTCATAAATATTTAGTAACACAATTTGATGCTACTCTACCTATGAGAATATTGTATGCCATGTTGTTCAAGCTATCAAGCATTGGCACCACCACAATCTAGGTAAGGAGATATTGATTCATTCCAATCATAAATCACTACAATTCTACACATGTGGGTATCTAGCCGCTTATCATTCAAAAATATTTAGTGACATGATTTAACACTCACTTCAATTTCTATAGACACCTAGGCATCTAGTCACCTATCATTCAAAAAAAATAGTAACACAATTTGATGCTATTCCACCTATGAGAAAATTGTATGCCAAGTTGTTCAAGCTATCAAGCAATGGCACCACCACATTTTGGCTAAGGAGACATTAATTCATTCCAATCATAAATCACTTCAATTTCTACACACATGTGGGAGTCTAAATGCTTATCATTCAAAAATATTTAGTGACATGATTTAACGCTACTCCACCTATGAGAAAACTATGTCATGGTGTTGAAGTTGTCAAGGAATGGCACCACTACATTATAGGTAAGGAGACATTTATTCATTCTCATCTTTAAGTCACTATAGTTTCTACACAAAGGAAGCTGAAAATGTACACCACATGAAGTGGATGATATACTCATAGCAATTTCATCTAGTGATAAAGCACAAGAAGGGGAAAGAAAATAAGATAACATATTACCTCCACCAACTATTGTTCCACACACATCATAGTGTTGTTTTCATAAAGCCACCACTTCATTGACTAAGATAACCTCTACACAACAAACTCAAACTTTGTACATACCTACACCTCGCTTGTGCAAGGTAAACAAGTTGGTGAGTTTCATTTTGAGATTGGAATTTAACCAAACTCAAACATCTTTGTGTTCCAAAAGGTGCACCTTGCCAAACACTTATGTAGGTGGTGTATTACACTAAGACAGTTGGACACTTTGGCATTACCAACACACTAGCAATGCTACAACAATGCTTCTATTGCCCTCAAATACATGCAAATAAAGCACCATATCAAGTCCTACATTCCATGATGCATCACCAAGCGTATGAACAAGAAGCTAGGACTTTACACAATTGGTGTACTATAAAGGCCCTAGAAGTCTATTAATATGAATTTCATGAGCAATCTATTTATGACTAAGCATCAAAATGAATGTGTTTGTTGTGGTAGACAAGTTTTCAAGAATAGTCATCATGGTTGCTTGCAACAAAAACATCATAGCACAAGAAATTACATGTCTCTTCTTTAATCATGTTAGGGTTCACTTCAAGCTACCTACATCCATTGTGCCTGAACACAACACACAATTTGTCAAAGCATTTTAGCAATCTTTGTGGGAGAGGTTTATACAACTAGATTAGTCTACAACTTTTCATTTGTGTGCAGATAGCTAGATGGAAACCATCAACCACACATTGTTGCATCTTTTATACATCTACAATCATGTTTGTCCACACACTTGGGATAATAACTTACTCTACAACCAAAACACCTACATCAAACCCATGCAAAATTCTACATGGTACAATTATTTCCAAACATGTCTTGGATTTCAGCCTACAACACCCTTGGAGATATCCTACTACACACCGCCTCATACAAAATCACACAAAGGGATGGGAAACAAATAAAGTGCAAAGGCTTCTACAACACGTTTAGATTGTTTGTGAACAAGTATAGTATATCCTCTTGTTTCAACAACAAAAGTACAAAGAGCACCATAACACATATTGCATACCTCAGTCAAGGACAATGACAAATTTTGGTTACATCTTCAAAAGGAGCACTTCAAGGGTCCACACAAAAAAATGAAGCCTTTGCACTATGGTCTATACACTATTTTGTGTGACATTAGTGAGAATGATTTTGTTCTTCATCTAATGCAATACCTAGGTCCTCATCTGATATTCAATGTGCAACTCATTTAGCCATTCTTCCCTCATCTACTTGAGTCAATGTAAACTCAACATCCTTCAATCTTTGATCTTGAGCACTTGCACATGGTTATCCAAGATGAAATCATGCAAACAACCACAATGTGCATCCACCAAGGTTCACATCATCTATTTAGAGCGGTTAATGTAGGCCACTATGTTAATCAAGAAAAGTGGTACAGACTCCAACAACTCCATTTTTAGTTCCACAATTCAATGAAGACATAGTGGAGGCCATCACTTTCCAAGAAAGGGTAAATGATCAATGCAGCACAAAACCCTTGAAGAAACTTGAGCATGCCTTGAAACCCTTCTACATCAACACACATGATCCAACAAAATTCAGCACCAATTTGCAAACTTTAGCATCACATGCCCTATAATCAGCCTGATGGATCATTACTTTGACAGACGACATGAATGCAAGTTGTCATTAGGTAAGTAATTACTATGTACTCTACAATGGGTAAGATATTGATTTTGATCCAAATTGATTATGTTTCAAAAGGATAGATCAGATATCATCAACTTTGTAAGTCTTGGTTTAGACTTAGATTAGAGATAGCCAACAAAGCAATTCAAAATGTCAAGGGATTTGTGTTATGTTACCTTGTTTTATGAGAGAGAGAGAGTGAGATGTTTCAGTGACATACGAAGAATTGGCCACTTCAATTAAGTTGATTCCCATGAGTTAAGTAAGCTCATCTATAGTGATCAAAGATTGCAAGATGGCTTTCATTAGAATTATGCAGTTCTTCATTTTCATCAAGGATTAGCTGGGAGGCTTGGCAGGATTGATGTGTTTTCTCTTATTGTAAGGCTTACAATTCTTCCTTATCTTCCTTCTCTTATAAACTCTGATTTGTGAGACTTTTACTTAAGTTCTGCTAGGTTGCCAATTCATAGGACTGGTCATTGCTGGAGTTTCTACTGAGATGCATAACTGCAGAAAAATATGAATCAACAGCATTGGTAGGTAAAGAAACAGAATGGCACATTCTGAGAAGTCTTCACAAATTATATTAAGACTATGGAATAAAAAATGACAATGAGAATTTTCTATGAAATGAAGGCAAGCTATTTTGAAGTCAAGAGAATACGAGACAGTAATATAAAGCGGACAGAGGAATTATCAGTGCCTGACACAATTTGATGAGTCCCTTGGTTACTTTTTAGGCTTTGAGAAATTTTTATAACTTTTGACAACTACCGTGCACAGCAAGAAAAAAGGAATTATTGACAAGAGGATGATTCTCAGAAAATTGATAGTAGGGATAATTTACAAACAAGGATCCAAGGACCTCTGATAGCTTGAGAAAACATAGGAAAACTGTGACCTTTATGCTAGAAAGCTTGCATTTATAATGCACATAATAATACCAATACATTTGTTATTAATATCCATGGAACACGTTTGCAAAATTTCCAATATTACATTTGTTATTAATATCCATGGAGCACATTTGCACAATTTCCAATACACGTAGCAAAAACCTAGAAGGAATTGTGAATTTTAAAAAAGTAAAATATATACAGTTCATCTTTAGAACTCAAGATGTTCATACTACATGACTGCTCTTGGGAAATCCTTGCTCCAATAATTACCATAAAACTTACAATAGCTCAAATTGGTGTAATTTCTTACAATGATGTTAGTTAATCAATTCCCTTTGAACAAACAAATACATGAGTGAACCTCATGTCTATTACCTGTATACAACAATATCAAGCCTTCCGTATGAAAAACTATCCTGAACCATAAAGAAAGCCAGATACACTGCAATGGTCAACCAACACTGTTGACTAGAGCTCCACAACATAATCTTGTGTTAGCTGATATTCAACTGAGAATGGCATTTACATAGATCAGGAAAGAAATAAATGAATAACTACCCTGTTCTTTTTCCTTTTAGATATGTTGTAATAAAGTTGAAGGAGCATTGTCTACGAATTTGAAACCCTCCCTCGTGGCAACTGGTAGCAACACCAGGTGCAAAGCTTTTTCTTGGGAACTTAAAATGTGCGCATCAGCTGTAGCTAAATCGACCGTCTGAAGCACGAATATGAGTTTGCCTCCGGGGTATTCCGATTTCACAAGCATTTACCTTTGCAGCAAATCGCAATGAGCAAAGAGATTCATTCAAGGACTTTGCATCAGGGGATATGTTTACAAACATCAAAGTCTTTGAATCCCCACCTAGGCAAGGCTGCATATATCAAACATAGAAACCAGAAACAATCAATATCCTATCAGTTCATACAGTTCCCTGCACTAAATGAATACAAACAACAATTGATATTGGTAATTTGGTATAATTTCAAGCAAATACAAACATATAAAACTCAATAAAGTATATTAAAATGAGAGCCAGGCACCAATACCCACCTGAAGTAGATATGTAAGCTTTGAGTTTCTATACGGCACATGTTGTTCCCTGTTCGCAATAGCAAGGATCACATCTCCGAGACATGCCAAACTCTTATTAATAGCCTGCAAGTCAAAATGTTCAAAATTAAATTCATGCGAAAAATCAATAAGGGCTCCAGAGTATATTTCGTCAACATATACTGTGTATATTTATTGATCTTTATTGAAATTAATTTCACTTTTAAATTTAATATAGAATGGTATTTGAAATGCCACCAAATTTTAGAATGGGGTGCACTAGAACTCTTGCTTCACTAACAATCTCAGGAATTCCATTTCATTGTGAAGCTGTCATCTTTGCAACAGTATCAGAATATGGAATCAGGAACTCTATATATTAGGACAATCTTTCAGTCTGCTTTTATCGATAATCTTCCAAATTAAGTAAGCACTTAAATATATCCATTTATGGCACGTCAAAAGAGAATACATGGACAAGCAAACAAAAACAGGGTCAATTAGACAATATTCTCTACTCTCACTAGACTACAAAATAAGATGACAGGAGAAACTATAGAATTTCAGGAATTGTGCAAAACTAAAAATTATATGAAAGCTATGAACTTCAGAAACCAAATAATTTTAACCGTCTGTAAATCAAAAATCAGAACTTGACACTCAAGGATAATGTCGAAGCATACAAGGAGCAATGCAAAAATAAAAGCAAGAAGCATACAACGAGACTAGAATCTAGATAGATGATACAGCTCATCACTTAAGGGAAAAGGAATATACTTCTATGTTAGTAGTTGGAGGTTCCAGTCAATTTTAATGCTTTTTTGGGGGGATGGGTGAGATTTCAACTATGCATTAACTCATCTGTTTGATGATAAGTACTCATTTTTTTCTATGGCATTCATCTCATGTATGCTAGTAATAATCACAAGACAAGGGGAACAACAAAAAGCAACTCAAAGTGCTGTTAGTACAGGAAAGGGAGATGCTCTAACATCAACTGGGAATTTTTCAACCCAAAGCCTTTCCTGGATTGGCAAGCTACTTAATGCCAATAATATCCTCTAATTCAACAAAAATTGTCACAAGCTAAGCCACAATTGCCTGCGATGGACACAACTAATTTAATAAATCAATTTCAATGTTATTCCAAAGACAAATAAATTTTGAACTCCTGCCCTTCGCTGAAATTTAATCAAAGCTCATAAGCTGCATGTTACAGAGGTGATAAAAATGCTAGATATAAAATTTAATTTATGTGATGATATTTGGAATTTTTAAGTCAATCAACATTGACCCATATTTGACAAGCGACAGTTCACAAAAACCCATCTCCCATGTGCATGAACTTATAGATGATATTACAGGTGAAATACCAGTACTTCTCAGGAGGTTACCCATCTCAATACTACACCTCAAGCACACTAAAAAATACAGTTTACCCCATAATCAAGCCCACTTGGCTTGCTATCCCGATTTTGTCTTGTGAACCATTCATTATACAGCTCAATAGCTATTTTATTTATATTAAAGTGGTGTTTCTGCAGTGCACTTGTATATAAATTAAATTTAATGGTACTGAAGAAAACTACAAATACTTTTGATCATCTTAACAGGATATAAATGCACTACGGAGACACCACTTGTATATTAATAATATGTAATGTTATAAAAGAAAACTACAAATGCTTATGATCATGTTGACAGAGTAGAAACAACTCTATTGAATGTGTTTGAGAACCCATGGCTACTAACAGTAAACTAAAAGAGGTAGAAAATGAATAAAGAAACAAAGGCAGCATAAAAATAAGAGAAAAATTCAAAAATTAAAAGATAATGTTCTATGGGGATGCGTCCACAGCATTTTTTGACACATACCTTTACTAGGAACGTTCCAGGGCCACAAGAACACCTCAGAAATGTCCCCCCGTCATCCCCGGGTAATTTTTATTTTGGCCCTAACATCCTGGAAATGCAGAGAATGCACAGGGGCAGCTGGCCACCCCTAACATTGACTATCCCAGCCAGACCTGCCCAAAATGACTGATTTTTTTTGTAAAATAAAGGCCCAGAAAGAGTTAAATATTATTAGGCCTGCGTAATAAATAAATTATTAATCTTGTTAATCTCCATGGTTAAATTATGTAATAAATAAAATATTAATCCAGTTAAGCTAAAGCTTTATTGTTAATCTGATTTGTCATTCTATGCTGGCAAGGATGGGTTAAATCCGGACAAGATGTTTGGGCATTTGATAGTTATTTTACTGTTGTTATGGAACGACATGAGCCAACATTTTTACTAGCCAGGAATGCTTCACATATCTTCATGCTGGCCTTGCCCGGTGCATGCTGCTGTTTTTGTCATGTAGCAGCAACAGTAGGCTGCATGAGCCGGATAGATAACCACATCAATTGAGTTAATGTTGAATGTGATTCCATCATTGGCTTAGTGGTTCAGAAGCTTTTATGGGTACAGTGTGTATTTCAGTTGTTATTCGAAAGATTGTTCTGATATATATTTTCCATTTGGTTATAACTTAATTACTAGCCTGGTTGCATGATAATATTAGATACTAGAATTTTAATGGTCAAGATTATTCCAGAAGGTGTTCCTGTTGTAATGGCATCCGAAGGAAGGTTTATTGCAAACTTTGTTTCAGGAAGAATGAGGCATGGTCTGATAAATGTATACCCATCCACAAGCTGAGTTTGAATGAAGAAGATATATTTCAAGGAAACAAGAGAAGAAATTGCAGCATTCTAGGCCATGAACTCTCAATTCAACTCTAATGTTATGTATTAAGGCTCTAATGTTATGTATTAAGGACCTATAATGCTATGATGAATACATTATCAATATTATCCTATCAAGCATTCTAGGCTGTGAACTCTCAATTCAACTGTAATGTTATGTATTAAGGATCTATAATGTATATGATGAGTGCATTATCAATGTTACCATATGAATATTTAAAATTTCTCTTCTTTTCTTCAAATTCCTATATTTTTAATAGAGCCTCCCAAAAATCCGTCGCTGAAATGCATCCCCTGCTGTCCCTATCCCAGAAACTTGGTGTATCATAGGAATTATTTTAACTTTGATAAGAATTGGTTTGTGATGCAATTATGCAGTAGTTTTAAAGTTCCACTTAGATTTAGTTTGATGCAAAATCTTCTCCATTTTGAGATGACCTAAATATCATCTTCTATTTGCTATAATAATCTGGCTGGCCTAATTTTAAAATAATGACCATGAATGAAGCCACTTTTGCTTACTAAAAGTCTACAAAAAATGGCATTTGCAAGTTTATGCTATTTCTGTTTTCTATCCTTGATGATTGTGCAACTCAAAACAAAATCCAGGCCAACCTGAGTTTCAGAATCAAAAGGAAACTTGAAAATAGAAATGATGTTAATTTATAACATTGGCACAGGCAAAGATTGGTAATCCCAAGAAGAATTACTAGCTTCCATACTAGGCCCTAAATCTTGTCCAAATCAAAGTATTAGAATTCTCACTAGAGAGCTCCTCTGGACATATACCAACATAGCCAAGATCATCTCAAAAACCAAGTGTTGGAATCTGAAAGATCTTGAGGAAAGCAAACTCAACTTACCAATTTTGCAATCACAGGCTATAAAGCATGTAGAAGCAAAGATAAACAAATAGACTGATTGGCTGGTGAACAAGAAAATCAACTGGATTCATCAAATAATCTTGCAATCATTCAAGGAGAAAAACCATAGACCTTAGGTCCACTATTTACTTAAAAATGGCTGATCATTCCAGAGTTTGAAGCAATTCGGTCACATCATACTCCAGTTATTACCCAAAGTAGTAATTTTGTTTTATTTCATTCTATAAGAAGTCTTCAATGTTGAGAATTTTCTTTTAAAGGCAAGATTATTGTCATCTGAAAAGAGAAGATAAATTGACTCATATCACCCCTCTCTTAAGATAAGCATTAGTAAAGATTTTCCAGCCTCCTTTCATAGTTGTTTGTTCAAGGCAAAGTAGCCAGATACACCAATGCCCCTCCCCAAGCGTGTGTACCACTGTACCTATATCCGATACGGCGTGGATACACATCGGATACCATACCCACACATGCCCAAAAAACATTGATTTTCTAGCCACGTCGAATACTATGTGATTTGATTTTTTTTTAAATCTGACATGAATTTTCCTAAACTTAATTTTAAAAAACTTCAATCGTGCATTTTTTTTTACATTTTTTGTATTAAAAAAATACCTGCACCAAATCAGGAAAACAAATGAAACGTTTTTCTATTTCAGCAACCCATTTTTCCAAGTCTTCTTCCAACACAATTGTCTATATTGCTTTTAAAGTAATGAAAATCTCCTCCAATAACAGAAAATTGTGTTAAATATATGTGTATGTGGTTTTTATGAATGTCATATCCAACCGTATCCATATTAGGGGTCTTCAAAAATGGCCGTATCCGTATCCAACACCGTATCCGTATTTATATCCATATTCGTGTCCATGCAACTTTGGTTCAAGGTAAACTCAAAAACCACAGGCACTAAGAACTCCTACAAGGGAGAACCATATGTCTAAATAATTCTTTTCCCCTGTGCACAAATGAACTCAACTGCCTTAGACCACGGCAAGATCTTCTTGCAGAACATATAGCTAAGAACCTAAGACCACCAACGGTCCTTATTCTTGTTGGAAATTGACTTGCAGTGCACCACACAAAGGAGAAAAAACACTGATAATCATAAACTTAAGCACAAGGAAGAAAGTCTAGATCCTAGCTTCTAAAGTGAGTGATGGGGTAGGGTTGGATGGAACACTCACTGTTCCATGCTCTGGGTCCTTGTTCCCAAGAACTCCTAGGTGACTCCACCTTCTTAACCTATAGGCCCTAATGTTTGTTAGGCACCCCTGGTCCTTCAAGCCAATCCTCCTATCAATTACATTCACCTAACCAAGTCAATCTTGGTGCTTTCTCCTCCATTCTTTCCTTAGCCCTTAATCTTCCTAAAGGCTAACTAACTCTCCAAACCTCACTAACTTGTTGCAGGGGTGTGTGTTGACTCCCATAGCTTCAAAACAGTCCACCTAGGGTTCCTGATCCTCCCCCATATTCCATTTCTCCATCGCTCTCACCAAACCCTATTCTAGGGTTTAAAAAGGGCTAGTAGCCCTTGAGCCCCAATTAGGCCTCCTAATCCGAGAAAGTAGGCTTAAACTCCCAAACTTCCTGAAGAACATCACAATCTTTTAAAAGAGACCCTAGTTCATTTTCAAACCTCTCAAGGATTTTTGAGGTTTCAGGCTTTCTCAGTCCGTACACAGGCGTAACCCTGATTTTGTGGGAATTAGGGCTTTTTAGGCCTTTTCTTGAATACACAGTGAACTGTTTGCTTCTTTCAGCCACCAAATGGATTGGTGAAGACTCTTGCTTCTTGCCAGGCCTTTGTAAGGCCTCCTGCAACCACCACACACCCAGAGTTTCCAGAAAGTAGACACCCCTGCAACGTTAGTGTCTATTTTGCACTGTCTTTCCTAACCGGGCATAGCCAAGCTTGCCTAGGAGAAGACCTTTTCCATGGAACCTTGCTTTCTACAACCTCCTACACCTATCCTATATACAAGCATGGAGCTTAGCCTCATTCCCCACGGACTATACACCAGGTATAGTGGAAAACAAAGGTCTAAGACTCCATGGATAACAGTCTACTAAAACTGATCAGCAATAAAAAGAACAAAACCTACTAGAACAAAGCTTCGGAACGATGAAACAACAACTTTAAAAACTACACAAAGCTTGTAAGATAGCTACCACACGTGCTACACACTGCTCAACACCAGGAACTCTCCATTAACACAGCAAAAGAACTAACAAAAACAGAAAATTTCAAGAAATTCAATGCTCTTTCATATGCATAGTAAACTCAACAAATACAATGCTTTTTCCAACCCTCATTCCAGTTCGAGGACCACCTTTTAAAGGCTTCCAAGGTGGTTACCTCTCTATTGGTCGGACTTAACCACCCTATTAGGCCAAAATTGCATAATTGCAACATTTTGGCTTTATTTCCCAAATTCTAGTGATTCCTAGTGAAAACAGATTGTGCAACTCATTCCATCTACCATATGCTACTGATCAACCTTCATTCTAACATCTTTTAACACCTCTAACTCAAAAACAAATGGTCAACATGACCTTAAACATCAAAATCACAAAATTCTTCCTAGGCTTCCAGATTTTGCCTAGTGTTTCCAAATGCCTCCTAGGTGCTCCTGCACCAGTGAGCAAATCCAAGATTAGCTACCAAGAAAAAGAAGATTGTAATTAATTACCAGGAAATCCTTGCACCGTGAGGAATTGAATGGAAGCTATTGTGTATCTCCTCGTGTCAAGAAGAGACCAGGGACTTGAAGATGACAGATTAGAAATAAAGCAATTATTGCATGCCAGTGCAGAAGCATTCAAGAAGATATGACTGCATTGCAATCAAGACATGTTCACACAGTTAAACAGAACATTGCGAAGGCATATACGTCAAACATGGAGAGACTCTCTTCAGTTGACATTGAGCAGAAAAAACTCAAGGGAGACTTTAATTGTTTTGTCAAGGGATAGGAAGAGGATTATTCCTCTTCACTCTTTGATTCCATTTTCTCTTGCCTGTCAACAGTTCCAGTTGTTTGTTCGAGAAAAACATTTTGGTTACAACTAATCTTGTGTGTGTTAATATAGATTTTTCCCACATCTGACTATTCATCCTTTATGTCTTCATGTATTGATGAAAATTTTAAGCCAATGTTTCTTCAGTATATTTCAAAATATGGTTATATGGAATAGTAATACCAAAGAAATTGCCCTTTGGGCCATGTTCAGTAGTCAAGCCTATGTCTGGCCTCAATCAAGACTGCAAAAACCCATAGTTACAAGGACGCAAGGACTGGTGCTGCTACCGGTATGCCATTTTCAAAAAAAAATGGAGACAAGTACTAGGAGACAGCAAAAAAATATTAAAAAGTTATATATGTAAATTAAATTCAGTAAATATCAGCATTCAATGGATATGCAGCTTCAAAGAATGTAAAAACATAAGATGCCTAAAAATTTTAAAAGTATTGAAATAGATGTCAATGAAAGCAAAAATTAATTATATTGATGTTTGATAATCATCGTCATGAAATTTTAAACCATAATCACCTAGGGATGGTAGACAGAGACTAGGAGGGGAATGTCATTATTCTAAAAGCATGGTATAGGGGTCCTTAGAGATGACTAATTTTCGAAGTGGACACTTCCTGAAAAACAGAATTTTGGCCGTGGTACCCCTACAAATTTTGGAAACTAATTGAATTTTTTTTATTTTATTTTTTAAATTTGTAGAATTGAATCTAGTTTCTAAAAATGTAATTTATTTGAAAATTCAATGAACGGTTAATTTATAACGAAAAAAAACCGAACACTGCTTTTTGCCAAAAAAGAGACATACAAACAAAAGAAATTATGGATGAACGACTTAACATTGTCAAAAAGTGAAAAAAATTACATCGTTGGATAGCTAAGAGAGAACCTAACATTACCCAGATGTTCGATTTGTTTGATATTGAACCACACGCAATCTTGACGGTGAGCATGAACCCGATTATGTGAAATATCGTAGAAATTGCAAAAACACGTCTCTGGTCATTGGGAATGCCCTCCAAGCCTTTGGGTTGGTATTTGAAGGCAAATACCAATCCCAAGGCTTGGGGATTCCCAAAGCAAGATATAACGTGAGCACATTTTAATGTACTCACACTATAACGCGCTCGCATTATAACACGCTCACGTTATAAAGCGCTCGTGTTATAATGCGCTCACGTTATAAGTCAGTTTTGACATGGTTTTTTTGTTTGTGGGAAGCATGTCTAGCAAGACATAATGCGAGCGCAATATAACGCGCTCACATTATGTCTTTCTTCATGTTAAATTCATACTGAATGTATGTTTATATATTTGTATGTTTGTATGCACATGTATGCTTGTATGTCATGTATGTATGTATGTATGCCTGTATGTATCAATGCATGTATATTGTATGTATGTAAGATTGTATGTATAAATGTATTATGCTTGTATGTATGTCTTTAGAGGGAGGGAGAATTTTAAGAGAGAGAGAGAGATCTAGAGTTGTCTAGGTAGGGAGGGGGAGGAAGAGGGAGGAGGAGGGGTAGGGGGAGAGAGAGAGAGAGAGAGAGAGAGAGAGAGGAGAGAGAGTAAGGAGTCCTGAGAGAGGAGAGGGGGTGGAAGTAAGAGTTTAAGAGAGAGGGAGTGAGAGAGAAGGGGTTGAGTGAGAGGAACTTAGCTAGGTAGAGTGGGAGGGGGAGTGAGAGAGAGAGGGGGGTGGGAGAGAGAAGAGAGAGGGGAGAGAGAGAGAGGTAGGTAGGGTACCAAAGGGAGAGACTTGAGAGTGTGAGGGGAGGTGAGGGATAAAGGGATAAAGGAGAGTTTAAGAGAGGAGTGGGAGAGAAGGGGTTGGAGGAGAGGGACTTAGCTAGGTAGGGTGGGAGGGATAAAGGGAGTGGGAGAGAGAAGGGGAGTGGGAGAGAGAGAGAGGGGGAGAGAGAGACAAAGAGAAAGAGAGAGTTATGTAGGTAGGGTGCCAAAGGGAGAGACTTGAGAGATAGGTAGTGAGAGGGAGTGCAAGAGTGACGAATGGGAGAGAGAGGGAGTGTGAGTGTGAGACCTAAGAGATGGAGAGGTTGTGGGAGGGAGTGACCTAATAGAGGGAGAGAAAGAGGGGGGTGGAGTGAGAGGGACTTATCTAGGTAGGGTGGGAGGGATAGATAGATAGATAGAGAGAGAGAGAGAGAGAGAGAGAGAGATTTCTACACCTTTGGTCTAATGCATTTTCTATTGTATTGAGATGGAATAAAATACACAATATATGATCCACAAGAAGCAACAATTTTGATCATGACATAACTACCAAACAATCTTGAGAAGCAACAATTTTGATCTTGACATAACTACCAAACAATCTCTAATCAAATTAGCGTCAAAAGTCTTAAGACTACCAAAATCAAAATTATCTACTCACTGGCTAGATGTCATCACTTGACATGAAGAAAAGTGAACAAGAAAAAGCTTTAGATTCCACATGATAAACAAAGACAATGATCATATTAAGAATTATCATTGGACTAGCTTTAATCTGTTAATAGAATTTCATCACAATATATACCTGAGTCTCTTTCAGACGATCTCCAGTTGAACAACTACGAGACTGGGAGAGAGAGAATTGAGAGAGAGGGAGAGAGGGGGGGAGAGAGTTATGTGGGTAGGGTACCAAAGGGAGAGACTTGAGAGTGTGAGGGGAGGTGAGGGATAAAGGGATAAAGTGAGAGTTTAAGAGAGGGAGTGGGAGAGAAGGGGTTGGAGTGAGAGGGACTTAGCTAGGTAGGGTGGGAGGGATAAAGGGAGTGGGAGAGAGAAGGGGAGTGGGAGAGAGAGAGGGGGGGAGAGAGAGACAAAGAGAAAGAGAGAGTTATGTAGGTAGGGTGCCAAAGGGAGAGACTTGAGAGATAGGTAGTGAGAGGGAGTGCAAGAGTGACGAAATGGGAGAGAGAGGGAGTGTGAGTGTGAGACCTAAGAGATGGAGAGGTTGTGGGAGGGAGTGACCTAATAGAGGGAGAGAAAGAGGGGGGTGGAGTGAGAGGGACTTATCTAGGTAGGGTGGGAGGGATAGATAGATAGATAGAGAGAGAGAGAGAGAGAGAGAGAGAGATTTCTACACCTTTGGTCTAATGCATTTTCTATTGTATTGAGATGGAATAAAATACACAATATATGATCCACAAGAAGCAACAATTTTGATCATGACATAACTACCAAACAATCTCGAGAAGCAACAATTTTGATCTTGACATAACTACCAAACAATCTCTAATCAAATTAGCATCAAAAGTCTTAAGACTACCAAAATCAAAATTATCTACTCACTGGCTAGATGTCATCACTTGACATGAAGAAAAGTGAACAAGAAAAAGCTTTAGATTCCACATGATAAACAAAGACAATGATCATATTAAGAATTATCATTGGACTAGCTTTAATCTGTTAATAGAATTTCATCACAATATATACCTGAGTCTCTTTCAGACGATCTCCAGTTGAACAACTACGAGAAAGACGTTCACTTCCAGCCAAGTCAATCAGATTAAGGACTCCATGCACCTGTTGCTCTGTGCTCTACACAATTAAACAATGCTGCATGATTAAAGCCAAATCTTCTGAAGACTTGCTATGTCAATAAGAGGTAATCATCTACTTATACAGAAAAATGAGACCTCATTTACTCCTGTCTACAGAATTAAACAATGCTGCATAGTTAGCCACAATCTTCTGAAGACTCGCTATGCCAATAAGAGGTAAGCATTTACTTAAACAGAAAAATGAGACCTCATTTACTCCCGAGATGCGCAAAGTAAACACACAATGGCTTCGAGAAGACTGCTCATTCATTGCTGTCTTTCCCACTGACCTGAAAAGATAAAAATGCAAGATGCTAAAATTTGCAATTCTGATGTGAACACATCAATTACTATTGGATAGAAATAAAATCAACAAAATTGAAGAAGCAAACAAAGACTTTCCTTCACTATGCATTCTTGAGAATAATATATGAAAAATCTTATAGTGCTCGTAGAAAAAACTAGTAAAGAAAATGGAGTAATCCTCATTCTGGGTTTTGAAAAAAAAAAACATTAACAAATGATTTTTTAAAGTAATACAGTAAATGAATATTTATATGCTAAAATTGCTGAAGAGCACAACCATCATTTTCACAATGGGATGTTGCAGAACTACCAAGCACACCAAAACTTCTAAATACCATCTATACATTGTGAATCTTGGATCTTTTCATATTGATATGTCGATCTTTCAAATGCTTAACTTCCGTAAGAAAAAGATGGCAAAATATGTTTTATCTATACAAAAGAGCACTTTCATCTGGCTTCCACATTTTCAACAGGATCATCTCCCTGAGCACATTTATACTACAAACTGTTTTTTGATAGTTCACATGAGAAACAAATCTGACATCACTATGAAGACAAAATTGGCCAGAAGATTGGCAGGGGAAAATCAAGTTTCATGTTAAAGATGAATCTGTAAGACAAATTTTTCACAGAAAATTTTTTTTTTTAAAAAAGGAGGCTTTGGGTAGAGTTCTTAAGAACTATCTGTCCCCATAAAGCAATATAAGATAATTATGTTGGGCAGAACATAAAGAAATTTACAAGAGCAACACTGGGATTAGAAAGACTAGTCCAATATCTAGTTGCAATCCAGTTCTAATTTATCACATACATCTGCAAGGGCAAGGAGGGCACTCCTACTCTCAATATAGATATATATATTATTTCACATAAAATGGGCTCAAATATATATCATGTTTTATGGCATGAGAACTAGTCACGTGGAAAACAATCTGACAATGATTCCTAATGATTGAGTGAGGTCTCTCACTCAAAAAATCGGCCTTATTTTCTGGTTTCTCAAAGTCTTGAAAAACTAGTTAATTAATTTGTGCTTCTTGAAATAAATGGCACAGCAACAAATCCCATCCTCTAACTGAGCACAGTCTCTTCTCCTCCTCTGCTTTTTTTTCTCAAACATATTTTTCTCAGTTAGGATCACAATGGTTTACACTAGTTTACTTTAATATGCTTTTCTAGCACTTCTTTCATTTCAATGAATTGTTTAGCAAAGTATTCTTATATCACATCTGCATCAGGCTAGGAAGTCTTAGCTTAAAGGACAATCCCTTTTTTCTGCGATGAGTATATGTGTCCTCTTCTTCATCAGTTTTTCAAGACTTGGCATGCCATGCTAGCATATCAATGTATTTCAAGCTCCTATAAGCATCATACCATCATTGTATTTGCACATTAGAGTATGTACATGCAGGAGAACCCAGAGAACTAAAGTTGATGTCTCTGGGTGCATGTTCACTAAGACAAGGTCACACCTATGCTATTTTAGGCAAGTAATGTAAGCTAAACTATAGGTCTCAGTGCAAACAATGTACAAAGTTTTCTTGTGCGTCCCATGCATGATAAAGTCAACTGAGATAGCATATAGCAAATGCCTTTGAGTGTGTAGACACCCTTGATTTGGAGACACTGCACAGGCATCCCCAGCACAGACTTCATAAATCTTGTAATGCATTATTAACATACTCAATAGTGTAATAACATTGCTCAGAAATGCCACCACTCATTGTCTACGTCTGCAAAAAATCAATTAATATCATTTGAGGTATCACATCCATTTCTATATAGTCAATTTTGCAAAGAGAAATCACTGTAATAGACCATCCAGGAAACTAATTTGATATGGAAAACAATTCCCACCAATAATCCTTGTACATGCATTTCAAGTCCAAAGTTTTCATGGCAGGGATATCTTGTATTTATTGATCTTTGTAAGATTTGTATTAAAAAATACATACATTAATAACTGAATGGTTATTTTAGGCATCAGAAGAATATGCAATGTCATGTAGAATAAGTAGCTAGTGTGCGAAAATAGAAACTATTAGAATAATTCAATAACTGTGGCCATAACAAACATTATGGACAGTTAGCAGATATATCTTATGTCCATTGGTCATTGTAAGATTTGTATTAAAAATTATTTACATTGATAATGAAATGGTTATTTAAGGTATCAGAATAATAAGCAATGTAACATAAGCATCTATTGTATGAGAACAGTTACTATTAGAATAATGCAATAGCTGTAGCCATAACAAACGTTTTGGAAAGTCAGCTAGAGATTGCAAGTGGATGAGATAAAACTAAAAATGAATCAAGCACAGTATTTCACTCAAGCTACAGTTTACAAGCTAGATTATTACACAATTATGCCTAAGTTCAAGCAGCTAGCTTATCTTTGTTTCACGATCAGTTATAGTATATCTTCAAATAGGTCCAAGCTAGGGTGAACCCAAGAGAAGTCTTTGAACAGACTCACCAAACATTTTTCAACTTGGCAGAACTCACACATCTTCGAGGGTCTTTGTCTGAATCTAACATTGGATGACAATTTCATGAAGCCAAGAATCCTTTTCTGATGCAAACTGCACACGTCTTCAGGAAGCTCTATCTGACCCCAAGATTGCAAATCCTTAAGGATTTCATGGAGGTTTTTCTGACACTGAGAATGTCTTCAAGGTTTTGCAGAGCCAAACATTTGTTTACTTTGATGGAAATTGTGCACATCTTCAACGAACTTTGTCAGACCCCAAGATTGAACTTCTTCAGCATTTCATGGAACTAGGGTGAAACAAAGGTTAGCATTCTTGTTTAGCTGTCTATGTCTCTTTGAGCATGCTCTTTTCAAAATATTATCTTCAAAGCACATCTCAAGCTTTTGTGCAAAGACCACTTACTGCACTTTCCTAGGAGAGATTTATGAGCAGATGGAAGGGGTGGCCATGAACTCATCCCTCTACCTTAGTCTGGCCAATTATTTTGTTTATGGAGAAATTTGAAAATAAGGTTATCCAAACCTCTCCTAAGACCAGGACAGTAGTTTCATTCACAGATTTTACAAAAGGACATTTGCATTAGGGAAAACTCTTACCACAATCCATCACAAAAATATGTAGTAATGAATAGTCCATTCACTAGCGCCCTTGAATATCTGATCCTGAGAACCTTAGTTTTGAGTGAAGCCATTTTCATAAGGTCCTTAGCAAAAAAGGGCACTAGGATTGGCAAATAAGGAAATCCCATACAAAAGCATTAAAAGGTAAGAAAGCTTAATTACCAAAAAGAAACTAGCAAAATTTTTTGATCCATTAACTCTCAGATTAATGTAGAATTTAAGAACCACAAGTTTAAAACTACTGCTCTACTTGCTTCAACAACTTACAGTGCTAAAGAGAGAAATACTGTTGCAAATAGAAAAATAACATGCTGGGAAATTAAAAAGAACTCACATAATGAACTAAGGAACTTTTTCCCTCAAAACCCTCAACAAGGGAAAATCAGCTTTGGTAGTGGCAAATGCTCTTCTAGCATAATAAGAATAAAAGACTACCAAGAACAATGAGTTGCTATGGATGCAGTCTACCCCTTGCTCCATTAAATGAATACACAATTGTCTCCGCCTTTATTAAACCAGTGAACCAGCTGAATTCTCCTTATTTGGATCTAAACTGCACTGTATTTGTTCCCCCCCATGTAAAAACATATTTCCCACTTCTATTTATAACTGTTGTTTGTGCTGGAATATTCCCCTCAGGCCCTATAAGGATCCCCTGGAAGCTGGAAGCAGAAAAGTTACCTTTTTGTTTGGAATTCTAAATTGCAGAGTCTGAGGTCATTTCCACAGCTCTATGTTTGACCCTACATGTGCAGATTCATCATGCACAGTCAAACAAGACCCTGCAAACTCAAGACCGTTTATTAATCTTTTCACAAATTCATATTACAGTTCACATATCTATTTGCATTCTTAATTTTTCAAGATCCATGCGGATCAGTTTTTTGGAGAAATAGCATATAAGCATGCTGCAAGCCCTTTGGGACCCTTAGAAGCAGCCTTAGAATTGCTACAGACCATCTTGATACTAACGTTTAAAGGGGGTTTACAAGATCCTATGCTTGTGATACTTTCTACATTGGGAAATGGGGAGATCTTTTCAAAAAAGGATTAAAGAACACACAACAGATACATATCAGGGTAGAATAAAACAATCAGCATTAGCAGAACATGAACACATTATTAAACACCCTAAATTCATTGGAGATGCCACAGTTTTGGCAGTAGAGGATTGTCAACAAAATAGGAGATTAAAGAGGACATAGACAAAGATAAAAGACATAAGAACCTAAATAGAGATTATGGTCTTATACTTCGTCAATCATGAAAACAGTTGATTCATAAAACTAGACATAGTTAGGTTCCTGCTGGGAAAATTGGCAACGCATGGACCTTTTTTTGAGTGTAACTGTTGTGTTTGAAGGGAGTAAACAATCAAAATAAGTTAAATAACATTTTATTGACTGCTCATTCAATGGGAGGCCTCACTGGAATTTTTCCTTAAAAACTTTTTCCATGTTTTTACCCTGCCTTCTCCTGCTTTCTTCACCTATCCTCTCATTTTCATCTACTTGATTTTTATTTTTGTTGTTTTTTAGTGTTGAAAAGGTTTCTCTTATTTATTATTTTTTCTCTTATATATTTACCCTGACCTCTCTCACTTTCTTGACCTATCCTCTCATATTCATCTATTACTAACCTAATCTCTTAGCATTGGCTTGTAAACTTTTTACCTTGATGATAAGTAACAAAAAGAGGCATGAGATGACAGAATCCATATATCTTATACACTGGAAGATCCAGAAACCCCTAACAAAGCTCTTTTTTTAGTTTATTACAAATATTATTTTATTTTTCTTTAGAATCGATATATGTTTACAAAGGTGCTTATCTCAGGACTTCCTTTCAAACAATTCACAGCAAATGTAATTGATGCATTATGGTTTATCTTTCTGCTTTATCCCAATTTTAAGTAAAGAATGAATTTAGAATTTGAATTTTTCAAACATTTTAAGTTTTAAATCCTTTCATCTAATTCTCTGCTCATCCCATGAAGTAATTGATGCATTATGGTTTATCTTTCTGCTTTATCCCAATTTTAAGTAAAGAATGAATTTAGAATTTGAATTTTTCAAACATTTTAAGTTTTAAATCCTTTCATCTAATTCTCTGCTCATCCCATGAACAACATGAATGAGGACACAACAAGTGAAGCATTAATCATTATTCAGCCAACATACACAATTTCATCTCTGAATAAATCACTTCCAGCAAAGGTATAGTGGGCAACAACTAAACTCTCTCAAGCAAGAAGGATTAATTAAAGGTATCTTTACAGGAGCTGGGAAGAATTGTGCTTAAGGTGGCTAAAGCAGTAAAACCTGGCCATACATGAGTAACAAAACTACTATGAAGAAAGAGCTATCAAACCCAACAAAAACAAGCATAGAAGTTAAAACCTAATGTTATCTTCTCTACAATCCCTTCAACTTCAATGGTTTTTGGAAACTCATCATATAAGAGAAATGTATAGAATCTCTTCTTAACATATTTTATATACAATGTACAGAGACTGTTGATTTGCTTTGAATATAGTAATGAGATAGTTTGTGCTGTTAATAAAAAGATTGCAAGGTCACAAGTAACTCAGTACTATCTAGGTTGAAGAGAACACCCCCTTGTGGCAGTTACAAAACTAATCAAGATTGCAGTTACTGTACATATGAACCAAAAACTTAATTCATCTACTTCATGATCCCTTTAATGTTTAATCTAAATGCATTTTAAATCTGTGCTAGAAGAAGCATGCATATACCTCCTTCTTAACATGCTTTACAACCAGCATAGAGGGAGTTTTGGCTTGCTTCCCATACAATGAAAAGATATTCACTCTGTTAAATTGCTAATGATGAAACTTCAAGGCATACATGTATTAGATTGCTGATGATGGACTTGCAAGGTAGATTGCGAATGATGGACTTGCAAGGTATACATCAGTTAAATGGATTTAAAAGCCTCAGAAGTTCCATAGAAGCATATATCTCCAAAAAATTGCAATTTCTTGTGATCGATTGTTTATCACCCCCTATGCCAGTTTATTGACTGATTCTTTTGCATAATTTCCCACCAACAAATCGTGATTTTTAAAATGAGATTTTTTTGGTCAAAAAAATTAAGGTTATGGTTTTTTCTGATTTTTGCAGCAGTTTTTTCTTGACTTTTCCTAACCCTAACCCAATTTTTTCTCAATTTAATCCCAATAAGTTGAATCCACGAGTAAAGTAAATTTATTTTAAATGGCTTAACAAAATTAGATCAAGTTTGGCATGTAAGCTTTTGTCACCTGTCTTCCTTTCAAACATCCATATTGATATACTATCACTCATTTCATCCATTTATCTCAGCTATCTATATCTCCTGTTCGATATTCCTCAGACCTTCATCTTGTTCTCTTTTGATCATGCTCTCTACCAGTTAATCAAAGGATTCTATTACATTGATCTCATGTTTGAGACCTTTTCAGTTGTCCAATTTCAGATCTATATGGATAACATGGAAATATCAAGTAGTACTTGCCTGATAATATGGTTTGAGATCAATCTATGGCAAACAGAAGCAGCAAAGATGCAGATGAGGAAGCAGATGATACAACAGATGTAGAGAATACCCTGCACACTTCAAAGAGGGCTGTGCCGGTTAAAGTGAAAAAATGAGAAAATGCTAGGGATAAGATGGTGGAATCCAATGGCAGGCAATAAGGAAAATCACCATTTTTGCACAGACTTCTGAACTCCTCCAAACCCCTAGCCTTTGCTGTTCTGGAGAATGCTCAGTTGATTGAGGATTCGGCAAACAATATAACTTATGCAAAGTGCAAAAATGCTTTAAATCCCTATTGTTGCTGTGGAGATTTCTACAGGTAACAGATCATTCAGAATAACATAAACCTTTCTCCCATTTTGATTGAGAGATGGGCTGTTAATCATCTGTTTTCAATTTCCAAACTTAACAAGGAAAGGCTGGGGAAAGAGGATGAAAAGGGTCCAGAGAAGCCTGTTTCTCAAAATTCCCAACAAGCGTGTCTATTGAATAAGGGAAGGCTCATGGAGTCTCAATAGCCTTCTCTTTGGGGGATGCTCCATAGGTTTTGACTAATGACATGCTAGGACTGGTAATTGATGATCACTGTTTACCAAGCTATGGAAATGGATAATGGCAGCAGATCTTTGGTGTGTAGATGTTTGAGAAAGTGACACCCTTTTAAAGAAATAAATCAATGGATGGAATCTATTGCAATGTCACTGATCCCTCTTTATCTTTGTTAGAAAGGATTCTTTTTAGTCCACTTTCATATAGTTGAGGACCATGATTTTGAGTGGAACAATGGCCCTTGGTCTTTTGGCAGGTGTGGAGCTTTTTTGTGCCCTTGGACCCCTCTTTTGATCCAGCAGTTATTGTTATCACAAAGGCTCCATCGTGGGTTTGCTCATGCAATCTTCCTTCGGTTATGAGACCTTGGTTTGCGGTTGGTAGAAAAAGTGGGCAATTTTGCCTGAACTGATAGAGCGCTGATTTCTTTGTAGAACAGATTTGTGAGTGTTTGTATCATGGTGTACTATCCAAGCATATCTTCCATTCCATAAAGATTTTGTCATCACAAGATTCATGGATTCAATTTATAAATTTTGAGGGACTGCTATTTAGATGTTTTCAGTGCAACCAGTTGGGACATAAATTGGCAGAGTGTCCTAAAAATGCATTGGGTTCTTGCACTATTTGGTTGCAAAAATTGATTAAGAAAGTTGGCAGCAAGGAAGAAGACAATCAGTATGGTGGGGAGCCTTCAAGGCCTGTATGTTTGGCTGAGTTTGAGGCCTTGTTTCCAGCAGTAACTGAAGAAGACACCTTGAAGGTGACCCAGGGAATTGAGCAACAGGTCACTGGAGTTTTGGAGGATCTGATGGTTGGGGTATCTCAAGAGAAAAAGGTAAATTGGCTACTTTCAACTGAAATTTAACTATCAAATGGTATCTAAGAAGACCAAAGCTAACTGTGTATCCTCAGTTAAAAGGAGGCAGACGAAGATGGAAGCAAAAAGATTGTTAATGGAAGCTCTGAATACAGTTGGTGAGAGTTTTCAATGTAGTATGGAGGCTCTTTGGTACCAAAAGGATGGGATGACAGTTTCAGAACTCAAATACTATGGTCTTTCATGAGGTCTGGTTATGGATTAGTGATGGATACATTTTGCGAGATTTTGCGCAGTAGTGATAGGGCACCTTTTTTATCTCAACTTATTAGGCTTTTTTATTTCTTTGGAAGGTTGAATCTCTTCTTTCCTTAGAGTATTGTTGGATGTATTGAAATTTATTTTACTTTGGGCCAGGACCCCAATAGATTCCCTCGATTTATCTAGCAAAAAAAGATAATCTGGTTTGAAATCTTTGATCGTGCCCCGGGTGAATTTGGCAGAATAGATACCCCTCAGTCCTTGGCTCTTAGCCGAAGAGGTTCAGCCCAAGGAGGCTCATGCTCCTGTCTCGGGTAGCTACAAATAATTTGTGGATGAACTCCATCAAAAAAAATAAAAATTATGGTTGGTCTTTTGACCAGTGTCATCTGCAATTTACCACATAAAAAATCCAGAGAAATGTTTAACCAGAGAAGTAGCAATGTGAATGATTTCATTGTCTTATTGAACATTGTCAAATATTCTTTATCTTTATAGGTTATAGCATTGCAAATATTGCATTCTACCATATGTACAACCCAGTTAGATACTTAACCATCTAGTAAATGTAATGAATCAAAGAAAATTATGTCTTCTACAACCCATAATAGCATTACTAATTTGACAAGGGTAGAAATAATTTTGTAAATTTTGTTGATGATATTTAATTTTTTTTATTAGAAATTGTTCTTTATAAGACTTTAATAAAGTATTCTCAGACTAAAAGACTATAAGACTTTTGATAAGTCAGACTGAAAGAATATAAGACTTTGATAAAGTAACCCACATAAACAAAATGATAAAATATAATCAAAAGAAAAGATGGCATATGCATTGGTAGGTTAAAAATGTAAGCAACATACAAAGAATATCTAGCCAAGGATTTTATGTATCACAGGTTTTAGTATGTATACCTGCTCTGAGCAGCCTTGTGAAGGAGGGAGGAAACCTCACTCCAGTTGTTGACATCTGTAATAGTGAGATCTGAAACAAAACTGTTGCCATTTTGATCATGTCTGATAACATATTGTTTAGCCTCAGAACGGATTCCATCTAAACTGCCATTTTTGTTGGTAACAAGAAGATCTCGTATAGTTTCATTGTATATCTCCAGCATTGATGCCTGAGAAAATGTTACAGTAAATAGATTTCAAATGTAATTCAAGTCTCACACAGATTGCATCTAAACGTATCCAATAGACAAGAGAGCTTCTCTTGAAATTTACTGCACATAAGAAATGGAAATCAAGGAGTCAACCTGCATTCTGAAGCTCCACCCTTGTGAGGAAAGTGCTTGGCTGGTTTTGAAAATCTGCTCTAACGACCTTGGTATTATTCCTTTCTGATCTGGTGCATCTGGTTTACCGAGCATTGTGTACGTTTTACCAGAGCCAGTTTGTCCATAAGCAAAAATGCAAACCTGTCAAACACATTTCAAAATGAAAATACTGTTTCACTAGAAATATTGTATGTTTTATGTATGCAATCAAAATTGCATTCCTCAAAATGATGGAATTTGTTCAAATTTGGCAGAGAAAACTAGGAACCTATACTCTGGTGTCATTAAACAATCAAAGAAAAAAAGGGGATTCGGAGAAGCCAACAGAACCCAAAAATTTACAAAGCATATGCAATATTTAACATGCTTAATTAGAAAATGGATGTAGGTTACCAGGAAATCTTAAGATTACAATTGTTTTGATGTTACCAAAAGGCTCTTTTAAATTGTTGGTTTTGTCCTCTTATGATTGGCAGAATTATTAAAGGAAATAATAAACAATGAGAAGAGAGAGACTGTTTGTGATATTGGACAGTGGATTTCAACCTTTTCAAGGATTCATCTTCTGAGCTTCAGTGCAGGTGAGGTTCATATTTCTTCCTTTGGAATCCTATGGACCATGATCCATTAAGTCTTAAATAAAATGACAAAATTCTTGGAAACCAAATTGCATCTTGTTTACAAATCAAAATGGAAACAAATCTGAAATCACAAGAATTTAAATAGATTTTGATATGGAGAAACAATAAACTGCAGTGAAAAAGTTAAAGTTGGGGGTTAACTCTTAGAAACAATATTTATATTTGAAAAAAATCCCCTTGAGTGTAAAACAAAATTCAAGTTGGCAGTTCAGCCCATCAATGTGTGGAAAATCAGAAGGTTGACACACACAAGAAGAAGGTAGCATCTGAAAATGGTGTAAAGCCTACAGTAGAATAAAACAAAGCACAAACCCTCTGATCTTCGATAAGCATGCATCTAGAAAAGCAAGCATAAAGAATGACTGTAGAACTTTCATACCAATGAAGAAGAGTACAATAGAGTAAAATATCACTTTCTACACTTTGGAGTTTGGGGCATGAAGAGTCAGAAGGCAGTGGAATACAACAAAGAAAAAGCTGCAAATTCAAGGAAGTAAACTTGAAGTATCAAGATTCAGTTATGTCAAAAGACAACAGAATTAACACTGCAACCAATCATGGAAGGTTAATTGCCTCCGTTTTCAGACAAGAATGTGGAGGACAGACCTGATCTAATTGGCACCTAATGGATTCAACTTGTAAAAACAAGGCATGAAAAGAAAACATATGAAAACTAGAGCAGGCAATTTGCAGGTACATGAAAATGCTTGAGAGATTCCTAGACTCAAACACAGATAAAGGAAAACTTTGTAGAGAACAGTTCTAAATCAGACTCAATTTCCCTTTCAGGGTTTTAGGATTGCAATTTCATTTGTGCGTTATATTAGGTTACTCCATCCTTGCCTTACAATCGCATTCCTACCCTAGGTGTAGATTTTGCTAGTGAATCATTTTCAACTATAATCTCCTCTTTGTAATGTATATAATTATATTATTTGTAATATAATAAAAATTTCTGCTGATCAAAAAGAAAAATAACAGTAGTCATTCTCTGATTTTGGTTGTATCTGCACATAATTAAAATCAATTAGGTGTAGATTATACTAGTGAATTATTTTTGCTACAATTGCCTGTTTACATTGTGTACGTTTTATATTATTTGATATATAATAAAATTTTCTGCTGATCAAAAATAAAAATCAATGTAGACATTCTCTGGTTTTGGTTGTATCCGCACACAATAAAAATCAATTATGAAAAGACACAGAAATCAAGATTGCTTTAGAGTGTTGCCAGTTTAGAAAGATTGAAGGCTGAAGCAACTATAATTTTTGTTATATATCATATAATTGCTCTAAACCTATGTTACCAGTTCATCAAGGGCCATGAAAAACTGTGGTGAATCTGGCAGATTCCAGCTCAGAAAGAACTGTTTTATTTTTTCAGTCAAAGTTGTGATCCGGGGGAACAGCTCATGCAAGCTGTCACCTGTCACTGGGGAAGATAAAAACAAGAGTTATGGGGGGATAATGAGCACAGAAATGGAATATAATATGGCAGTTTTTCTGGACGAATACCCCCGGAATATAAGCATGGATGCAGAGATCTGTGTTGTACGAAAACCCTCAGAATATCAGCACAGATGCAGTCACCTTTGTTAAATGAAAACCCTCAAAAACAACTTAAGGAAATCGCTGCTGACAGTTAACAAAAATGATTCCATATGCATTTCCTTCTTAATTTGAGTTAATCCATGTTTAATCCTTCAAGAGTCATTACCCTTCTCTTGCATGAAATAAATACATTATTTTAATTATTTTTTAAAATTAATAATATATATTAATATTAACTTTATTAATAATTTAATATTATATTATATTTTATTTTATTAATGTTTTATAACGTTGATAAATATTTCTGTACATCAAAAACATTAGGAAAGATGTATATTGCTTCTAATATTTCTGTCAGTAGGTTGCAAATATCCATATATTTATTAAAAAAATATTTTATTTTTAAACAGATGAACCCAAAAAAAACTCAACCTCCTAAAAGAATTTGCTGGATCCATGAACTTAACCTGTGAACCTGAACCCAAATCCAAACCAGAACTGGGAACTTAGCTCTAAACAAATTTAATAAGCTTGAGAGTATGTGGTAGTATCACGCAGAGACTCAAACAAATTGTGTAAAAGGGTACAAAGGTGTGCCTATATCTTATACACATGTATGTGTATTCCACTACACAATAAAACAACTAAATCAACTGTAGCAGGGAACTTTCAATTGGACCTGTTTAAACTAAGTCAAAAATTTTAAATTCAACCCAAATTTGGCAAGCAAAAGACTAATACAGAATGATTTGTACTCAGCTTCACAAACAATTTAAAGCATTTGCCCTCCAATAGAGGGCTAGCTCTAGGAATGATAAGGAACAGAGTACAATGAGTAAGATAAACCCCACCTACTCAAAATTGCTTCAAATTAACCTTTGATGAAGTAACCAGAGGTAACCCCAGCCAAGCAGGGGCTGAAGGCATCAGAACCTTGTTTTTGTTTAATCTGGCAATAAAACGGAATTGCATTAATCAGGATCAAAGTATATTCTCAGATTACAATCCAAAGACCCTAAAATATGATTATATGCTTCTAGCATGTTAATTCCATCAACAAGCGAGTGTCTATACTACACATATACATCAACTCTTAAGCACAGCCCGATGCAGATTCTTTCTCTGATCTACAGTGGATACCAGTGATTGCAACTAAAGGTAGCAAATAATAGAACCAAAAAAGAACAAACAGCGGTAAATTATTTAATAGGAAACAAAATATGGAACCAAATTCCCAACACAACAAAAATGTCTCCACTATTCTGGGCTGAATTACATGTTCTTTCTCAACATCTTCCTGGACAGTAATCACCCACAAAAGAATAGAAAAGTACTCCCTAAAAGCAACCCTCCCCAAGCATCTCCAAAACTCCATCTGAAAAATAATCACCCACTAAAATTAGGAATCCGGGCAGTTACATAGTCCCAAGACAGTAACTGACACATCTGCAGCATGGGCTGTTACATACTATGAAAAGAAAATGGCCAGACGGTTACGTATTTCCCAAACAGCAGCTGAAACACCTGCAGTAGGACAATTACAGACTCTAAAAGGAAAACAGCAGGCATAAATTGGACCGTTATGCATCATATTCCCCATATTTTAAAAATTCAAAACCTCTTGGTTCAAATGAGCTCGAGAACCCAACGGCCACGGCCTGCCCTTGCACCATATTAGGAACTTCTGCAATGTTTCACATAATTTCTTTCTCTACTTCCAGCCTCTTGTTGGACCATAAACTGTCCTCTGCCAATATGTTATTTTTCGATTTTCCCAGATTCTAGTGGGGCTTAGACCCACCTCTACTTGTCCTCCTCCGTTGAAAGCTATTCTCACTTTCCTTGTCACTTGTGCAACCTTCTGTTGCACTTGCAGACAAACAACTAAAAATAGAAATCAAGTTAAGGGAATCAAAATTTTCCATAGGCGCTTCTTCCTTCTCTGCATTATGCCATTTAGGCATGTTTTCCAAATTCCCTTTGCAGCTTGTATCTTTTCCACGGCTTGTTGCCCTATCACAGACTATCAAGAGTCTATTTTCCTCGTTATCTACTTCTACTGCCATATCAGCTTCTAGCATGCTCACAATATCATTCCCTTCGCATTCATTCTTCACAACGACATCCTCTTTTATGATGACTTCTTCTCCACCAGCGAATATGGGGCCTACAAAGATCTCCATCTTTGTTGTTGCTTCATCTCTAATGTGTGTTGCTTCCACAACTGCAACATCTTGGCCACCTCTAATAATAGGTTGCATCCTTCTTCAATCCAGTCTTTGGACTCCTCCCCTCCCATTGTTATCATCAATATTTTTCCCTTATTCAGGGTAACAAAACTGAACATCATCATACCACCCATCCTCTTCATCCCATTCATCTATCTCCTCTCTCTCAAACTCTTTGCAAATCCCATTAAAGGGCCTTCCATCCACTAATAATTCTGCCAACTCCTCAAGGGAAAAAAACCTTTCCTTGTTCTAGCAATTCTATCATGTGGCTTTCCTCTCTGAAAATTGCTCTTGCTCACAAAGTGAGTATTTATTCCCTCCAATCATTTTCACCTTCTCACATTTCTTGAATGTCATTGCTTCAGCTTTATTTTTCTTTGCTTTCCTATTATTGTTTGCCTAACATTACTCAAACATCCACCATAATGACTCCAATTTTTGCAACATCCTTTGCTTGTCTTTTGTTTGCTTCTGCCTCTTCCTTTGTCTTAGTTCTTCTTTTAATTTGGTTATCCTCTTTTTTACCTCATAAAACCACTCCATCTCTGCATCGATAGCCATAGCCATAGCTCTCCTCTGAGCTATTTAGAACTCTTATAATAATAGCTAAGGCTATGAGACAAATTCTCTACTCCCAACATCTTTGGATGCCCTGATACTAAAACTGATGCAAATTCTTTCTCTGATCTGCAGTGGATGCCAGTGACTACACCTAAAGGCAATAAATAACAGAACCAAAAAAGAACAGACAACAGGAAATTAAAAAGGGAACCAAATTCCCAACAATAAAAATCTAAGTTGCCGGTTCTATTATGGGGACGGGTACAGGTACGGGATTCTGGTACGGCAAATTTTTTTTCTTGGGTACGGTACGTTTGGGTAAGGCTGTATATATATAGATAGATAGATACAAAAAAATTTAAAAATATATAAAATTGCAAATACATTTGATAATATTATATTTTAAGATAATAATGACATTTGAACTTTGATGACCCCCTTATTGTAATCAAGTTTTTTATGTGACAATAGATCCTAATAACTAGTGGGGGTTGGGAGCGTAGGCCCTAATGGGGTTGAGGGTTAGCACCCCTCATGGGGGTTTGGAGGCAATGCCCCCAATGGGGTCGAGGGGCAGCGCCCCTCGTGGGGGATTAGGGGCAACACCCCCAGCGAAGTTGATCTGCCCCTCCTGGAGGTTTGGGGGCAACGCCCCTCGTGGGGGTCTAGGGGCAATGCCCCCAGCAGGGTCGAGAGGCAGCGCCCCTCACGGGGTCTAGGGGCATTGCCCCTAGCGCATTCCCTGTGCCCAAATTAAGGCTTTTGAAACCACACAAACCTTCATGGTGCATGCCACTTTCACAATTTTATCTTCATAAGCACTTTTGCATTTTTTTAAGTGTTTTTTAAAAAAAAAATCGCCACCCACAAAGAGCTGGCACTTGCAGGAGCACCTGGAAACGCCTGGCCACTCCCAGGCACTCCCCAAGCCACTCCCGGACCCAAACGCTCCAGGAATAGGCACGCAGAGCGTTTTCAAAGAACCCAGTAACATAGATAAAAATGCCTCCATTATTTTGGGTTGAATTACATGCTGTTTCTCAGCCTCTTCCTAAACAATCCTCACCCACAAGAAGAACAAAAACACTACTCCCAAAAAAAAAACCATTCCCAAGCATCCCCAAAACCACATCTAAAAATAAAACTAGCAACTAAAATTAGGAACCCAAGCAGTTACATATTCCCCTGACTGCAACTGACACATCTACAGCAGCGAATGTTACATACTCCAAAAGGAAAATGGCCTGGCAGTTACATATTCCCCTAACAACAACTGACAAATCTGCAGTAGAGCAATTACATACTCTAAAAGAAAAACAGCTGCCATATATTGGACTGTTATGCATCGCATCCATAAAAAGGCCAACAAGATGGCGGATTGCTTCACCAACTTTGGCACCAATAATGTGCTCCCTTGGAATGAACCGCTTATCATGACTTCATTAGATGACCTAAAGGAAATCAATTATTTGTTGGTTACTGAGTCTAACAAGATTTTAAATTCTTTGAGAACCATGTTCAAACAAATCCTTCCTTTTGCCAGCACACTTCTCTATTTAATCCCACTAGAGAATGCACGTATTCACCCTTGGCATAAACTCATTATTCTTGTGCTTATAGAAACAGTGCATATATCAGACCATTCTAGCGAGAGGAGGTCATAGATATAGATCTTGTAAGGCTTGCATGAGCTAGCTTAGACATCAGAAGTACTGATGGAGATTTAAACATTAGCATACTTCCTTTTCTTGGTTTCATTTGTTTCCCTCAACTTAATTTTTGCCAGGGATTTTACATAGGGTCCCTCCTTTTACTTTACCAAAAATAAAAAATAAGCATATAGCAAAAACTATTTCATGCCATTGTAGTTAGCATAATTTAACTTTGTTATGTTTTGTTATTATGGTTGTATCCGACTATGTATTATTTACTTGTCAACTTTTTAGTAGTTGTTGATAGTTATGTATTATTTACTTGTCAACTTTTTAGTAGTTGTTGATAGTTGTGTTCTTGGCAGCTGTCATGTTTTGCTTGGTTTCTCGTAATCAGGGAAAGTAGTTTGATCCTTAGCTAATCATCCCTAGTCTACTTTTGTGTAAGAACTTCACATATATAAAGACATACTTTTGTTACTCTATTTGGTATGCATTGTTATTTACATAGTTGATAGTTCACAAACTCAGACTCAACCGACCAAAAAAGTCCAACTCAGTGAAAACTCGACAACTTAAAAAATACTTATTTTTTTTGTAAAAAAACAAATTTCATGCAAAATACAACTACAAAACGTATTAAATGAGCTTGGCAGGGGTTTGGGGGCAGAGCGCCCCTTGCGAGCTCCAGGAGCAACACCCCTTGTGGAGTCCTTGTCGTTGAACAAGATAGGGTCAAGGGGTGGCACCCTTGCCACCAAGCCCAAATGAATACCTTCAAAACCACATACACCTTCATGGCACACACCATTTTCATAATTCACAAAGGCAAAAACAATGTTTTTTTAGTGTTTTTTCAGCATTTGAAGTACTTATTAAGCCACCAAAACACATCTTCACAACATTTGAAGAACATTTTTGGCACATTCATCCTGTGTATGGCAGAGTTGGCAAGCGGCAAAGTCAGACTCAACGACTACTCGGCAAAAAACACGAAAAAAACTCAACTGGCAAACTTGGAAAGTAAACCCTGCAAAAACTCAAGAATCAAAAAAGTTCACGGAGTTGTCTAACTATGGTTATTTATATTCATTATGGCCATACTAGTTATATCACATATAAGAGTAAACAATGGATTTTTGCTTTAAAGAGGTTAAGCCCAACTTAAGACACTAATGCCCTTAGACTTCAACACAAGTAAGAAGAGACCACAAAGTGGTCAAGACCAAGGATCAAACTACTTTCCCTAACTAGAAGAAACTAATTTAAAGAACCTAACAATTGCCAAGCAAAACACAACCATCAACAACTACTAAAAATTGAATCCTAACAACTACCCACAAGCCAACAAGTAAATAAGACATAGACAAGTACAACCATATTAACAAAAGATAACAAAGTTATTTTACACTAACTACAGCCATCTCCTAAACCCCTCTTTTGGTCATACTCCAAGTCAAATGCTTGGTGTTCAATCTTTTATACCAAAACGGAGCACTATGGATTTAAAAAACTTACTCGGTCCTAAACTTCATGTAATGTTTTTTTTCCCAATAGAATGATCTAATCAAGCTAAAGGCAAACATTATTAACCATAAAAATTTAATATTGCTATAATTAACTTTCAAACTTGCATGTAATGATAATTGATGGAAACATGGAAACAATGGTAGTGGCTCATTCCTAAACTTCTTAGATCAAGTTCAATGCTAGGGGAACATAAATTCACAATAAAGCCACTTTGTTTTTCTCAAATTCTGCAGTTGTTCCTTCAAGGTGACCTGTATGATATATGAGTTCTGATAATATGAGTTCTTCTAGCTCGAGCCTACCAACACATGACAAAGATGGTGGCATCATCTTCAGCATTATCATTATCATCAAGGGCCCTTCCCCTAAATGGCTTTTTGTACTTGTGTACTAAGAAATTATGATTTGAGTCAAACCTCTTTAACTCTACCAATTCTTGTATTGCTTACATTTCTTCAGTGCTTGGTATGTATATACTTTTCATAAACAAGGTCTTTTCAACCTAGATCTTCTCTATTGGAAATGAATATGCTTTTACTGTTTTACATCAAATTGACATACTTTGGCAAATTGTGGACATTAACATAATTTCTTTCTTTCTATTCTTTATATTCAAAGCTTGTGGCAAACAATTATAGATATCAAAATAACATGGATTCTTAATACAAGAAATTCAAATGTCTTCCAGACAATTTCTTAGCAAGTTATGATATCATAAGTCAGACTTGAAGGGTTTTAGCAATTGTGCAAACTGAAGTTGAAATTAACAAATTAAAGTTTTTGTAGAGAGCATATTTCAACTTTATTTTTGAGGTGGTGCATGTCAAAGGTGTCTTGTTTCTGGGAAAACATGTCGTAGGTGTACCCAAGACTTGTTCAGACGCATTACAATTGCCTACCTACATTTCAACTAGAGGCTGTTACAGCAAGTTCCATTTTTGGTTGCCTACTCACATGCATAGCAATAGGCTTTAAGTTTCTTCACTTGTTACTTCCCGCTCTAAGCTATCTAGGATATTTCTAAGCATGATACTACAACTTGATGAGACAGTCAAACTCTCTATAGGGAATGTAATTTAAAGACCATTTGCGAGACTTCTATAAGACTACATAGAACTAAGAAAATAAATTTTATAAGGTGATCTATGAGTTTCATTGGGCATACAGTAATCAGATAACAGGTCCTCCTGACAGAATGAAGATATAGAGTTAAACAGAGAGCATCAAGAGGAGCAAGAGAAAGGGAAGAATATGAATTTACTTTGTATCCATCAAGAGCACTTTGAACAAGCTGGGAAATCTCCACAAAAACCTCCCCTTGTTTGGATTCATGGCCAAATACCTTGTCAAAAGTAAATGTATGCTTCTGCCCTGAGCACAGAAAAAATACAAGAGAAATACAAATGTTATACTAAACACTATATCCACTTTAGAGGCAAGAGTAACTGAAAAGCAAATATTTAAAAAATAGGATTTTATACTGGAATCACAGTTACCTTGATTCTGTATCAGATCAATACCCCGGCCAAGCAGTTCTGTAGATGTAGGATATGCTACAACTAAAGACTCATTGGCGCATTCATCATCTGGCAATAGGGGCCTCACTCTGCAGAAAACCCTTATATTGCCTTTGAGTTCCTAATACATGTTAAGTAAAACAGTAGAGTTAGCACATTTGTCTTCATAAGTGTTGTTAAAAGCATGAAGGAGATGGCACTGCATTACCAATATTGTGTTATGTAGCTTCCTTCGTAGCAGCTCGCCTTCAAAAATTTGAATATCAGCCTCTGAAAGGCGACTTTGAAGTTCTTCTATTTTTTGAAGCTGCTCTGCACACTGAGATTTTTGTTGCAAAGCTGACGACTCAGCAGTCTGCAAGCACAAATGAACAAGAATATGACTCACATGAACAATTCTGTCCAGCAAGGCATAAATATTATAATGGATTAATTTTAGTTCATTACCATCGGCATTATTCTAGTTCTCCTTTCCAAATTTGCATACCTCTGCCCTTTTGTTTGCAATTTCAAGCCGGTGCTGCAAGCTGCTTATTAGTTCACTCTGAGAAGAAAATGTCTCCTGGCACATTGAACATCAATCTATCAGACTTTGATCATACACACAGTCATACAAAGATCGAAATTTGATCGTAGGACCTCCTAGAATTTCCATGTATATAAAACTGCAAAAGCCAATATAAATTAAAATTTTCCTTGTCCCATACTTGCAAGTATGTTGTTTTGTTTGTGAGCTGCTCCAGTTCTGCAGTGGATTTTCCAGTACATTCTTTGTACTTTTTCACCTCAACTGACAGAATCTGAGCTTGAGCAGCATGATGGTCCCTGTCATCTGTCGTGCGTTGAAGCTGCCCACGTAGGCGTTCAACCTCTTCTGAAAATCCCTTTCTCTCCTTTTGGGCCTCCTGCAGTGCAACCTGAGATACAAAAAGCAACTATTGCTAAGAAATTTGAAGCAGCTATATAGGTCCAAACACGGCATTGACATGAGAAACACCTATGTGCCAATAGATAGTGGCAAGTGCCTCAAAATAAGGTATATTTCCTTAGTACGAAAAAAGTCTGATTGAAGGCTTGAAGCAGAATCCAACATGTCTACAAACATCAGATCTTACTTAAAAACTTGTGCTTGTTGCGTAACATAGGTCATAACATAATTGAAGACATGCTTCTTGATGATATTGGTTTTGCACATTAAATTAAATATAAAGAAGTTTGTTTTTGCAAATGACACAAAATTAATGTCAAAGCAAGACTGATGCTATCCTTCATTTAAAAGACTAACTATTTCAGTAGATTAAGGCTGTAAGTCAAAATAAAACCATAGAGAAGGAACAGGCATACACCTTTTGAGAAAAAATGGATCATATGTAAGATTGTGGTAGATGATACACAAAAAAATTGAAATCAAGTTACTCCTCTAAATGTACACTATGGAATAAAACCTGTAAAGTTTGTAGTAAGATAAGTTCAATTGCAGAGACAATTTGTTTATGAAAGGCACTCACTTTAGTTACACTAAGCTGGTCCTGAAGTGCAGCATTGTGACCTCTAAAGCTACTGAGAGTTTCCATCATTGTTGATTTTTCTTTCTGCATTCGGGAAATGGTCTCTGCAGCAGTAGCAGAATCAGTCTGAAGCTTGCTGTTATATTGCTGCAAACTAGTATTGTACTCTTGTAAACGTTTATTGATATCCTGAAGCGATGTCACCTGCCCCACCCCCATCATGTATACTAATTATTACAAACAAAATATAGAGAACTGGTCTAAGGAAGCAGAACAAAGGATGAAATAAGATAGTTCCAGAAGGCAAACTGCTCTACCGATACCTGCTGACTTGCACTAAATGCCTCTTGTTGAGCTTTATCACGCTCTTCAGACAAGCATGCCTGTGCTTTTTCTGCAACTTTCCGAGCTTCTAGATCTTTCTTCCGAGCTTGAATGCTGGCCTGCATTGGCAAAATGAAAAAAATAAAGCTGATTGGAAGCTCTGGCTTAGTCTGATTTCACCATTGCTTAAATGTAGCCAAAAAGTCTTCCAAAAAATGATTATTGAAAGAATTTTTTTGCCGCACATCCAATCCATACAATGCATAACTACAAACTAAGTGGTGCTTATAACAGAAAGAGTGTAGATGAATGATCATAACCTCTCTCTCACACTCTGCTTTTGAAAGATTTTCTTGGAGTGAGAAGCATGTTTCCCTAAACTCAGCTATGGTCATTTGCAGCTCTTCTTCCTTTTTCTTCATTCCATCCTCTGATCATGCATAAAATAGTAAAATTACCACATTCAACCAAATGAAAAATATATCAAGAAAAGTCTGGATCTACAAAAAGAAGCTAAAAAGACAAGGAAATTGGCAGGGCCTCTAAATCTCCAAAAGAAAAAAAGGAAAAAAAGAAACCTGTTTCTTTGCGCTCTGTTTTCTCAGTTAGCAGATCCTTTTGCAGCTGCTCCTTCTCTGTAACATAACTTTCTTCGAGCTCCTGAAACCAGCGAATGCAAGCACGGAGTTTCTTGATGTACTCTGCCATTTGTTCGCATTTTCCCTGTTTAAACCACAGACCATCACAAACCCTTTCCTACACATTCTTTGAGTCCTTAATAAAAAAAAGTTCAAAATAGCTGAAAATAAGGTCAATGTGTGATCATATTTGCCCTATTAAAAGTACAAATTATTACAATGCACCATGCAGTTTATGTGCATTCTTCTAGGTCTTAAATTTTAATCTAGCAAAAGCTGAAAATAAGCTCAGTAATCATTCACATTTGCCATGTATAAGCTACCAACCAGCACAATCCAATCCCTACACATTCTTAGAGGCCTCGATCAGAACAAATACGTGAAAATAAGCTTGACAAATGCCATCACTTCCCTTATTTAAACTAAAAATGTTACAATCCAATCCCCACTATTTTTTGAAGCCCTAATCAAACAATAAAAAGTTGAAAACTGCTGAAAGTGACCTTGATAATTTTGGGACGCATATCTGGAAGCAATTACATTAAAAGCAACTGAAAATTAGCTTTGATAATTATTCAGATTTGCAATGATTGGACCTAGAATCATAATGATGTAATCCCTGCATCCTCGGGGACCTTAATCAAACAACTAAAAGCTAGAAGCAGCTGAAGCCTGAAATTAAACTCCATTGCTATTCAAATTTACCATGTTTAAAATTTAAACCACATACCACCATAACCCAACCCCTATCATACATTTTCTTGTGTCTTGAACAAACGATGCAAATACCTGAAAACAAGCTTAACAGTAGTTCACAATTGGCATATTTAAACTACAACCGTTGCAATTCAATCCTTACATAACCTGTTAGTCCTCGATCAAACAATTAATAGCTAAAACCAGCTGAAAATAATCTTTATAATTTTTTGTTTTTCCTGCTTAAAACCATTTAAAATTGCAATACAATTCCTACACAGTCTTTCAGACATTAACTAAACAATAGATAGCTTAAAACAGCTAAAATTGAGCTCAGAAAATGCTACATTTCCCTGATTAGATGACAAACTATCATAATCCACTCCCTCCAATTTGTTTGAGGCCTTAATCGAAAAACAAACAACAGAAGATAAGTTTGATAGGAGTTCACATTTGCCTGGTTTAAACCACGTATCATCACAATATCAAAACTCTGCACATTCTTTGATATCTTAACAAAACAATAGCTAAAAACAAGCTCTAAACGTGTTTACTATTTATTTCTGCGTAAGCTATGAACTGTTACAATCTAATATTAGAGGTTCTTTGAAGATATGGTTAGAAGCTCAAATCAGGCTCAAAATTTTTTCACATTTGCCATGCAAATCATCACAACCCAACCCATACACATTATTCAAGACTTAAATGCAACAAAAAAAATCTGAAAACAGGCGAGGATAAGTTCAATAATAACGCACATACGACCTGTTTAAACAGCATACCATCACAATTCAAATCCTATGAATTCCTGGACATCTAAACGAAACCATAGCAGAATAAGCTCTATAAGTGTTCGCTATTTTTCCTGCTTAAATTACAAACCCCTACACATTCTTGAAGATCTAAACGAGACAAGAGCTGAAAATAAGCTCTATAATATTTCCCAATTTGCTGCCTAAACTACAAACAGCCACAATCTAATCCATAAGCATTCTTTAAGGACTTAAACAAACAAGAAACAAGCTTCACAATTGTTCACATTTTCCCTCTTTAAACCACTGTCTACTCTCTAAACTTAATCAAACAAGAAACGGCCAAAAACGAGCTTCCCAATTGTCCACATTTTCCCTCTTTAAACCACAGTCTACTCTCTAAACATACTGCAATGCCTTCCTAAAAAAAATATCCAAATCCAGTTCCATTGGACCTTACCAGAAATTTATATGAATATTTTTTATTTTTAAAGCTCAAAGAGTTTTTAGTTACTTATGTACACACCTTATGATCGAACTTAGTTTTCCCTTTCATTTTCATGCTCAGAAGAGCGTCGATATTTTCTTTACAAAACTCCACAGGAGCTGCAAAGTCGAAATGTCCACTGGAAGAGGTAACGGAAAGATCTTCATTCGCCAGGCTGCTCATACTGCTGCTAAGCGCCTGCCGAATCCTCGCCTGCCTTGCATCCGACATCATCATTCCACACGAATTATAATCACACCCTACCTTTTGCTGCTTGTCGCAAAGGATCTCCTCATCACTTTCCTTATTCTATTCACACATTAAATACGCGACGATTCATTTCACACTTTCCTAAAAAGCAAACCTTAAGACAACCAAAAACAATAATAACAGCAGTAATAACATTAGCCGCTAAAAATGTGTCCGGTCCCTACAGCAATGATGCAGTCTGCAGTCGCCGAGCCCCGAAAACAACAGGTAGGCGAGAAATACTAACTTCACGGCTTTCCAACGCACAGATTTACGAAATGTACTTAAACAACCATACAGTGCAATGGCTCTTCTCCGCTGGGATTATTTTGCTGAGCTTAGTGCTGCTTTTCATGCTCAATCTTCTTCCCCTCGGTTAATTAAGCTTATTGTTCAAGACCTCTGCGGATTTGCCATTTTTTCACTGCATTATTTTTTCAAATTTTTACGACCTGCGGGCCCCTGCCTTGCAGTCTAAGATTTCACCAGCCGTTTCTTCTCAATATTGACCAGCTGAGACTCGAACTGATGACCTGCCACTCCTGGATGGTAACTATTCTTCTTCTCTTCTCCTGAGCCTCCCTGGTCTGCTAATGCTTTCAAAATCTAACCCCGGGTCAGGCTTCTCGACCAACCATGGTTCTCGTATACGGTTAAAAGACCTTGATTTTGGCTAATATAATATATAATATTGTAAGGTGTTTGTATTCTTGTCAAGTCAGCTTTGTGGTCACGTCTGATTGGTTGCGATGGTGTTTTATAAATCAACTTTCAATGTGTGAGTTGACTGAGACCCTACACCTATTTTCTTCACATTTTCCTTTTTGTTCCCACATTCTAGTCATACAAAAAATGTAGGTAATAATTTTTTTAAATCTCCAAACCATAATGAAGATACGTGGAACGTTCTACGGGGTATTAATTTTTGAGCGGGAAGAAACACCAGGGCTATCAATCGAATGTAATCCCGGTGCGACACCTCTATCCCCAACAACATTAAGATTATCTAATAATAATTATTGTAGATTATCCTCTATTCTTAGCGTCCAGTCTTTTATCGTCACTGTCCCTATAGATTAGAGCTTGCCATCACTAAACTTTCTTTTAATAGAGTAATTTTAAAATAGATTGTAAAGTATGATTCTCAATGTTTGTTTATTTTCTTACTTAAATTTAAATAAAAAATATGATTCTCAATGTTTATATAAAAAATTTGTATAATTTTAAAAAAAAATTATAATTTATTTTATAAATATTATTTTTAATAATTATTAAAATATATATATATATATATATATATATATATATATATATATATATATATTAAAAAAAATTATTAATATTATATTAAAAATTTGAAAATAATTATATGTTTGTTTGAAGATATGGAACTTTTTATGGTAGTTGTACATAAAAGATCTTTTTTTATTAATATTATATTAAAAAAAATGAAAATAATTATATATTTGTTTGAAGATATGGAACTTTTTATGGTAGTAGTACATAAAAGAATCGTGTCTTATTAATTAAATAAATGTCTTTAATTAACACACGAATTAATTGAGATAAAAGGGTTGAGACTAATAATTGAAAATATTGAAATAATTGTAAAAAATAAATAAATTGAATGCAATGCTTAGCTTGACGATGATGATTGGAAAATGATGTGTCAAATGTCGAGAATCAATTTGTCAATGTTCTTTATTTATAGAGATGTCTCTAAAGAGATATAACTTCTACATAATGAATGTGCTTCCTTGAGGTTCACCTACATGTGTGTAGATCTAAGCTCCTATGCAGATTTGAATAGCTACTACCATATACCAACTGAAGATGAACCAATGTGATTTGCTCACCTTGATTTTGATGTTTAAAGTGGTGTAAGGGTTTGTGGTGTTTACAAACACCTCCTAGGAATATGTTGAATTTTGAGGGCCTTGTTTCATCAATCAAACCCTTAGCGAACTAGATCTAACTCTAAGCAAACCAATCAAGGATGACAAGCAAACATGTAATGGACCTAGGATAATGTCACAAGCTAAAAATAAAAAATAATTATCCTTAAAGCCCTTAGATCTAGATATTCTTTTTTACATTCTAGCATGATTTCAAATGAGTTAATGAATTTTCTTAATTACAACAACCAAGCACATAGATCAATCCTAAGTCAATTCATAATGGCTAGTGAAATTGTCAGCAGTGAATAAATTTAAATTTATTTTTTAAAAGGTGAGGTTCAAATCTACAATTGTAGAAGTGGCTTGCTTCAAGTGCACACCCATAGTCTATAGGGTGATAAATAATGTCTTGGGATCAAGAATGAGAAATCTAGGAATTGGTGATTAAAGGGATCAAGGTATGTGATGTCATGAGCCAATTTCATGCACAATTATGTCATGTATAAGATTATTATTGTATTTATGATGATTTAATCAAATTCAGCCCAAGACATATGGCAAAAGGGCATGGGTATGTAATTTTCACCATTACATCTTGCCCTCATTTTTTATATTCATATGAACTACTAGATAGATGTATGCCAAAGTAAAACAAGTAGGACCAACATGTAAAATATTTTTCAGACACTTGGAGAGATACTAGTATGTATAATGTAATGAATTATTCCTTTTTCTTCTTATCATGAGTGCTCCATTGAAACCTAAAAATAGATAAAATCATGCGATGAGTAGTGTGTCACATATTTTAAAATAAGCACAAATGATAATTTACTTGAAAGGGAACTATACCCAAAAATAGTAAAAGTAGAAAAGAAAATTGTAAAAGTTCTTGTATTTTGCATAAAGTGATATAAAGCTCCAACTATGAAAAGTTAAGGATATAACTCTACAAATAGCTAAATAAAAATGGGCTTTGACCAAGCAAACTGTAACAACCTTTCCATACTACAATTTAAAATTTTCAACTGACAACTAACTTTCAGCTGAACTGCAACTAACTAGTTTTTGGAACTAGGGTTTCCAAATTGGTCCATCTAATTCAAACATGCAACTATCTCTTGAATTTTTTAGTTTCAGATCACATGTATCATTCAACAGTTTTCCACCAACTGTTCATGGTAGATCAATTAACTAAATAACTACCAAACTAGGGTTTTCCCAAAATAAAGATAATCACTCTAAAAAGAGAATAATTACTAGGGCACGATTAACCAATTCGCATCTTTCTCCTACTTATAAAAAATAGGGCTTCATTTGCAGCTAAAAGAGAATTCAATTCAGATGTCGTTACATTATACACTTCATCAACTAAATTTTAATTTTATTTTCAGCTGAGGAACTATTAACAGGAAATTGCAGAAGGATAATAATGACTTTTCTTTGCTTCCAGAAGCTAACGAACAATTACTACAACTATGAACAAATATAACAGTTGAATGAATCAAGTAGTCATCTCTCTAATTAACTACGGAATCTTACACGTACATTAACATAACATATAAGATTCATGGCATGAATGAATATAATCTTTAATTGGCATTGTGTGTACCTGGATTTACGAGTGAGGAAGTAATACATTTGACATCATCTTCGTACTGTTATTCTTAGAAAACTTAATCAAGGAGGGAAAGAGAATTTATCATCAAGGGCTTTACCGGCCAACCAAGACCTACTGGTCTCCCGAGTTTCTTCAACTGAAGAACCCGCCCTTCACGAGGGTAATCAACATGGATCAAATTATCATCATGCCTCTGAGCCTGGTGTCATGAACCTATACCGTTGGTCAACCCCTTCTCTATAGGTTCCTCCTACCCAAATGGATCATTCTGACCAGAAGTATATTTGGATCATGGTAGCTAACCATTGCCTAACTAGCATCATACCTTGGCCAAGGATTTTAATATTATTGGCACTCCTGTGTCGATGTCTCTGGCACTTTTGTACCGACATCTCTGGCACTCCTGTGCCGTCAGCACTCTCACCCTTGCTCGACATGATAATTCAAGTTTTAATCTTACCATATCCGGTTAAATTATTGTTCTTCTCTTAGTTCAAGATTAAGATTTTAACCTTAAGGTTTAACATTACCAGAACTCGGTTGGGATTCACTTCTTGTTTAAGGATTATGTTGTTATCTTTTAAGGAGAGGATTACATCTCATAACTTATCTCATCCAGGTAATAATAATAATCTTTTGTTCTCAATTTTAGGAGAGATTAACGAGTCTTATATGACAGTATGGATTCCATGTTTTGTATTACTAAGTCTTGAATTCAAATATTTCCTCTAATCAAGGTTCAACAACTAATATCAGACATATTAAGAGAATCCTGACTCAAGGTCAATTCACTTCTTAAAAGATCGTTTGAATTACTTAGCATTTTAAGAGAAAGAGACAAGGTTTTCCCTTCAAGAAGGTTTCAATAGATTAACAAAGCAATGGCTTAGTTTCACATTAAATCTCTACTTTCACGAATGTTGCTTTCAAAGGGTTCAACATTTTAACTTCATATTTTTGGTTCCAAGTTCAAATTACTATGATAGGTTTGGATATAAATTTCTTATGGTTCAGGTTTAGGCTTATCCGTAAAGTTTATACAATTGACAAAGAAGATTTAAAACATTCTATAAGATATAATGGATCTTGAGGTTATTTAGTTTTGGATGGTTCATTCAAGGAGTGTTGGCAGGTTTATCTCCTTATACATTGTGAGATTAGTCATTGATTTTGAGTTTAAGATATGTTATTGGGATCATTCCCTTATTTTTGAGAATGGTTTTTGTTTGGTATTCCTTTGTTTTGAGATGCATACATCTTGGTTATGGTTAGATGTAGATAATTATATTCTCTTTGGGGTTTTATGGAGGAGATCATAATTATCACAACTTACCATTTAGAGGTGCTTGTAGAAGGACATGCTACATGATTTGATTTACATGTTCTCTCTTTGGTCTTGGTCTACTTCTTGGATGTTTATATTCACATGATATTGGATTTGAGATCTTGTGTGAAGCTATAGTGATCACTATGTTTTTGGTCATTTTTTGTTCATTATTCTTTGGTGATGACATGGATGTTCCTTTATCTCTTTCATTTGTTGAGTGTAAAGAACTTGGGAGAGCTATTCAATACTTGTGGTTAGAGATGTATTACAACATATTGGTTTGCGGGATCTGCATATCTTTATGGATGTTCTTTAGTAGTACATGATGTTGGTTGCACCTTCTATGGTTGCTATTAGTGGATTTTTGGATGCCTTGATCATTTTTAGATTTGACATTACCTATCTAGTGGGAGTTCCTAGATGTGTATGGTCATCATATGACAGGTTTGGCACTTGGATCCTATGATTGCATGTTATGGGTTGTATATGTTGATGACATGAGGTTTATTTGGTATGATTTGTATACCTTTGAGGTATGGATAGTTGGATGTACTATCATTTATTTTGGATTTTTTTTTTAGTTGTGGTGATTTTATCTTGACAACTACTAATACATTCTTGTTGCCTTTGGATTGAGTGTTTGTGTATCGGGAGATCAGTTGGAGTGTGACATATAGCATGGTATCTCTTTGGATGGTTTCTTATCTTTGTGCGTGGGCATGATGGAGGATGAGAGAATTCATTCTTGATATGGTGGTCACCTTTATTCTTATTGCAAGTATCTTGATGGAGCACATGGAGAACTTTTATTCCTTGATGGTATATGTGGCTATGGGGATTGTTCCCTTGTTCATGTTTGTTTTTACTTGTTTACCCCTTATGCAATGTATACAAGAAGTGGGAGAATGCTAGGAAAATGTGTGTTTTCCACCTTGCATAATATTATAATGTAATATTTATTTATTATGTGGTGCACCTGGGAGATCTAGGGATGTGTGCATCACATGGGTTAGCATTCTTGTGGCCACTTTATGTGTTGTATGTAACATTGGATTAAATACTTAATATGTGGTTACACATGGGAAAAATATTTAATGCTAGGAAAAATTAGTACTAAGAATTGAATGTGGGAGTTAATGGTTTTGTAAGCTCATGGTATTACTCACACGGTTTTATGCAATACCACTTGGTGGTTTTGTGTGAGCTTGTTTCTATAAAATAAAACACATGGGTAGTTGTCTAATGTTGCCTAGTTGGCTTGGCTATTTGGCTAATGGGTTGAGAGCATATCTTGTTAGAATTAGTGAGGGTTGAAGCATGGTATGGGATGTGTGGTTACATGCTTGTCAATATGGAGTGCTTGTAAAGATATTGTGTTTCAAAGTTATATTCATGCAAACTTTAAAGATATGTTGTATTCTTTATTTCTGAATAATACATGAGTGATGGATGCTTTTGGAGGCTGGGGCTTTCCCTCTCGAGGGTTTTCCCAGGGTATATCTTATGTCATCTTTGATGGTATGTTCTCTATTCTTTTCCATATTAAATCTGAATGCTTGTTTACATAGATTTCTCTATTTAGGTTATGTGGAAATTATCTTGGGTGGATGCATGTTTCCTTTCATTAAACAATCTTGAAAAGGTGCTACAAAGATGCTAGGACCACAACCTATCTCTCAGTGATGAGAAATGTTATATGATGATGGAGGAAGGTGTAGTTTTAAGAAACTATGTAACTTCATGATGAGGAATTCAAGTAGACCCTAATATAATTGAAGTAATTAAAAACCTACTTGTTCCTCAAAAGCAAAACGATATAAGGATTTCTCTTGGCCATACAAGGTAATATCAAAGATTCATTAAGGATTTTAGCTATATACCTGCTCCTCTATTTGTATTACTCTCCAAGGATTATAAATTTGAGTGGAAAAAATTACTAAGAAGTCTTTCAGACTTGTAATAACTCCTTGAATATGACCCCTCGCTAAGAGGACCCAACTAGGCCATACCTTTTTATATTCACATAAATTCTTCTAACTTTGTTGTAGGAGCTTTCCTAGGTTAAAAAGAAGGAATGCTTCCAAAATATGTCATCTATTACATTAGCAAGAAGCTTTAGGTGGTTGATTTGAATTACACCATCACTAAAATAGAAATGTTGGTTGTGATTTATGCTATAAATAAGTTTCAAAATTACATTATAAGTTACACAGTCTTTGTCCACACCAAGCACATAGCTATTAAGTATCTAATGAATAAACTAGTGGTTCATGGGTAGCTGATTTGATGGTTATTATTATTTCAAAAATTCAAGATCACCATAGTGGATAGAATTGGTAAAGAAAATGTAGTTACTAACTTTATTTCTAGATTGACTACTTTTGTATATGACACCATTATTGATGACTCTTTTCTAGATGAATGCTTATTTTCCATGATTGTGAAAATCCTTTGGTATGTCAATATTGTAAATTACCCAGTTATAGGAAGAACACCTCCTCACTTATCAGCAAGAGAAAAATGACATTTGGTGGAGAGGAGTCTCCCATATTCATGGATATCTAGTTACCTTTTCTATACATGACTAGATAATGTAATATGTAGGTGTATTCATGAAAATTGGGTGTTTGGAATTTTGCATTCCTTCCATGATGAGCCCTATGGTGGCCATTTTGCTACCAAAAGGACAATGCTAAAGATACTAACTATAAGCTACTACTAGCCCACACTATATAAGGATGCAATTGAATACATACAAAGGTGTGATAGATGTCAGAGGATGGCCCCCCTACCATGAGTGATGAGACGGTCCTACAACTATAGTTGGTGATGAAACCTTTTGATAAATGAGGTATTGACTTCGTTGGTACAATTGATCCTCCTAACTAGAAGAAACAGTTATGTATTAACTATTTGACAAAGTGAGTAAAAGTTATATCCATGTGAAATGCTAGGAACAATAAAGTGGTAGAATTCCTATACAAATAAATTTTGACTTGCTATGGAGTACCTCGAGAGATTGTCACAAATCAAGAGCCATATTTTACATAATATTTAATTACAAAATTGGTTAATGAGTATAAATTCAAGCATAGAAAATATAGCCTCTATCATCTAGAATCTAATGGTCAAGTTGAGGTAACCTACAAAAATATTGAATAAATTATAACTAAGATAATAGAAGAGAGGTTATTCGCCACACCAGAATAATATAGAAGAAAATGATCAAATGGAATGATCAATTTATCAAGGCGAAGGTATTTTAGAAAGATAATTGGGCCCTACTATACGACTCTAGGTACAAGGGTTGCAAAGAAAAATTACAAACTTGATGGTTGAGACCTTATAAAATTAAGGAAGTTTATCCAAATGGCACGGTTAAATTGATAATAATTGATCATATCATATTTTCTTTAATGGTAAATGGACACTGGTAGTGCATTTTTAATATTTAAGGTTCTTTGTTCCTGCCTTTATACAAAAGTTACAAAATATCATTATTCTTGCTAGGGTTTACATAAAATGTTGCTAGGGTTTAGGCCTAAAAACCATAAAACCCTACCCATTAGCCCTCACTTTATAATCCTTTGTGTAACTTTTTGGGTGCCTTAAGTAATAACATTACGTCCCCCTTACGTCATGAGATTTCTTAGACCCTTATATTTCCTAGTGCTCACTTAAACCAAAATTTATGTATGTGCTTAATGAAATCACTCAAGTAAACTCGTGCATGGTATGGTATTCTCTTTGCCTATAAGCCTTCTTCTACTAATCTACAAGATAAATTTTACTAAGGAAGAAGGAAGCCATAGAATGACAAAAAGTATGACACGCATCCTATTCTTCATTAAGGAAAGATATGGTTGCAGAACCATGGATCAATGCCATGTGGCATCTTAGCATTGGTTCAAGTATATAGTTTTTTATGAAGAGTAAAGTGAGATGCGTGCCACATTTTAAAATATTATGCAATTTCACAGGTTGTTTCAACAAAGGTTAAGTATTAGGTGTAGAAGATCAACAACACACATTCAAACTTAGTGAACAAATAGCTGGAGGTGCATGACTTTCACGAACTAGAAGTAATGGTAGACATGAAAAATGCTACTAGTTTTTTGCTAATATTTCTTTTATAACTGCTACTATTTGACCTAGCAATCAACTCATTTGACATGTATCGAGTTTAAAGAGAGAATTTGTAAAGCTCCAAAGTTTCCATGATGAACTAGGATTTATAGAAATCGAAGAACAAGTACTTGTGATCCTTTGTACTCCTCTATTAAGAAATTAAAGAGTTGCTTGGAAAATTAGTGCTTGGTTTATAATATTTGTTTAATTTCTTCAAAGAAATCATGCTTTAGAACCCTATAACAAACCATAAGAAACAATCATGAGCCAATCTAGAAGTCAATCATCTTCATCTTAAAGACCTTTTGATGAAGGTTTAATTGGAGAAATCCTTGGCTCCACAAGAAAGGCTATTTATGCCCATGGCCCTAGTGTAGTGGCTAGTTTGATCGAGAATGGGAGAGAATGTAGAGATACAAAGATCTCTCTACTTGAATGGAACTTATTTTCTCACTAGTATGGCAAGAGAGCATCTAGGGGTCCAAATTTTGATGTTTGGACCTATGACCTAGGGAAATTAATTTTCCCTAATGTTTTCATGGATATATGATTGGTTAGGAAAATTATAAATAATTATGATGAGAATTTCAGAGTAATTAGGGTAGCTATTGGAGGAGAGTTGGTTTGAATTGATAAAGCCTCCATTTTTGAGGTCTTTGAGTTGAAATTAACAACCAAAAAGGTTATTGATTTTGACCAATTGAAGTAGAAATACCAATGAGATAAGAATAGCTACAGGGTACATTGACTTCCAAAGCATATAATCAAGGGTTTTTATAAAAGGTTTGTGAGAATCCCCACCAATGAAGTAGAACCTTTTAACCTAGATATATTTGAAGACTACTTCACCAAGACCTACTATGCACTATTTCAAGTTTTGGAGGTGATGCTAAGACCAAGATACAATTACCCCTAATGTACATGGCTATAGACATCTAGAACCCTATGGTGAATATTGAGTTTAATACTTCCACATATATATCAAATAGCATCCACTAACAATTGGTGGAAATTGAGAAAAATAATAAGGTGGTAAATTTCAAGTGGTACTCTCATATATGCCACATATTTTTGTATGGGGGAATGACAAAATGGGATAAGGCCTCACAAGTCCATATGATATATGACAAGGGTAATTACCTTCTTATCCAATACTAGACCCATGTATGGGACATGTATTATGATGCTGCAAGCTTTGTGATTTTTGAGAATCACTTTGTCAAGAAAGTATTGGAACTCCTAGGGTCAAAGAGGGCAGATTGAAAAAGGAAATTATGGATTTCCTAAGACCAAAGGAAAAAATGATAGAATTAGGCATACAACACAATTGGGGAGATTGGCATCTCCATATTGACTCTACAGTAATAAGAGTGTATGGGTGTCTTGTGGGCCCCATGTATTGCCAAGATATGTGCATGTCAAATTGGCATTCTTGGAAGTGATTTGCAAATTCAGTGTTAGATAAGGCTCACCTAAAGGGGTAGAAGAAAGGTTCTTTCTTCCATTTTTTAACAAATTTCTTAGATTTAATAGTAATAAGAGAAGTCTTAGAACTAATTTATCCAATATTGCAAGCCTTTAGGATGGCCCAAGAAATCACAAGAGCATTTGATCTTGAAGGGTTCATCAATTAGGTGAGATTGAGCATAATGAGATCAACATTCCTTCACCAACTTCACTATGGTGAGGATTTTTTAACAAGAAAACTAAGAGGGGGTGGTGAATAAGTTGTAGAAAATTTAACTTTTAGACATTCACTAGAACATAGATCAGTCACAAGTCTTTAACTCTGCTAAAAAGATTAAACATTAAATGCAAGTGTGGAAACTGAAAACCATCACAAATACATAGTAACACCATATTTATGTGGAAAGATCCAATGAGGGAAAAAATACGATGAGGATTAATTCACACTATGGAGAATATCAAAACTAATTACAAAGGCTTACTACCTGAGAAAAAGGCTCACTGCCAAAACAAGGACTCACTGGCCGGCAGGGTTAACCACTCGGAGGGCTCACTGCCACAAAGATACAAAGAAAATAGAAGAGATATGTTACAGAGAGAATTAAATCTCAATGCAACAAAGAATTCCACCACAATTTTCTTAATCACTTGGAAACATGCATGAATGATAGAGTCCACCTTCAACTCGCTGCATTTGAAAACTCAACATTTAGGCTTCACACTCATTTGCCACACTCGCATTAAACACACACAGAGATTCACATCAATTTTTCATTTATCTACTCTATTTATTTTCACTCATCTCCTTGTACTACTTTCACCACTAACTCATCTTGTATTTATACCATCTTCAACTTTGAAACATATCCAAAGTCAGCCCCATCATTAAATTAAAATTAGGTTGGTGCCAAAGCATCTTAGGGTGGAATTAGAATGAGGGTGACCCAAACACACACTTGATGAGGACCTAAGTATTTCCAAACATGCTTCATCAACTTCGAAGGTAGTTTTTGACACAAGGTTGGCCAAACTAGTGTAAAACACATAGAACAATTAAGCACACACAACTCTTAGCATGATCCAATCCTTCTAGATACCAAAATTATCTTCAACACGATCATAAAAACTTAAAGTCATAAGACTTAACCAAAGAGAAATTCAGACCTGTTATATTTCTCTCGAACCTCAGCGACAAGCACAAAAAAACATAGTTCACAACTGGTGAACATAACTCACACTGTATAATGAATCAAAAGCCAAAAATCTAGTTATAACAGCTTTCAACAACCATGATCAACATATCTAAACCTCATAAGAATAGAAGCAAATCTTGGAGAAAAATTTAGAACAACCATTAAACACCTGCAACCTTTCTCCATTACAATTTTCTCAATATCCTCAACATATAAAGCCAATAACCTACATCCATGACATCAATGACAACAACAACCAATAGATAACCAATTGGCCAGTTGACATCAATGACAATACCTTCATTCTTGCAACAATTTCCCCCTTTGTCATTGATGGCAACACATGATGTGAAAAACCATCAAAGACAACATACTAGCTCTGAACACACTTCTCATGATTTTGCTTTATGTTTCTCCTTTTAGTAGATAATGTCTCCTTTTTTTCACATCTCTCATCTCTCATCTCCCCCTTTGACATCAATGGCAAAGACAAAAGATGTTTTACATTGATTTCCCCTTTGACATTAAAACCAAAATACTCATACAATGAAAACACATGACACTACCTGCTCCCCCTAAGAGGTAGACACCAAAACATTAGTCTAGAAGAAAGATAGATCCATAGATCCACTAGATTGATGCATCTCCATATGCATCTAGTTCAAGAAAGGAGGGGAAATGACCCTAAATTTTCTCGAAGATACTCAAAAGTATCCTTAGGAAGATCCTTCATAAATATACCAGCAATCTGATCCTTCGTAGGAACATACTCAAGCTTTACTTCGTTCTCCACAAAATTATATTTGAAGAAATGATACCTGATACATATATGCTTTGTCCTTGAGTGCATCACTAGATTCTTTGAAATTTTAATTACACTTGTGTTATCACAAAAGATAGAGATAGGATCATCATACACAATTGTGATATCTTTCAATGTTTGTTTCATCCATAGAACTTGTGTATAACAAGATGTAGTAGCAATATAGTTAGTTTCAGTAGTAGATAAGGAAATTGAATCTTTCTTTTCACTCAACCATGCCACCAATTTGCAACCAAGAAAAAATGCACCACCACTTGTACTTTTTCTGTCATCTATACATCCAACCCAATCTGCATCTATATAAGCACTTAGTATAAAGTTAGTATCCCTAGGATACCATAAGCCATAATTTAGAGTTCCATTCAAATATCTGAATATTCTTTTAAAAACATCATGTGTTTCCTTAGGATCTTCTTGAAATCTAGCCACAAGATAGATAACATGCATAATATTTGATCTAGTGGTAGTCAAATACAATAGTCCACCAATCATAGATCTATATTTGCTTTGATCAACTATAGGTGAATCATCATCTTTACCTAATTTGTAACCAGTCACCATAGGAGTGCATACCAGTTTGGAACCATCCATCCCAAACTTTTTCAACATCTCTTTCACATACTTAGATTGTAAAATAAAAAATCCTTTCTCTGTTTGATTAATTTGTAGCCCAAGAAAGAAATCCATTTCTCCAAACATAGACATCTCAAATTCTTTTTGCATTTCTTCTGCAAACATCTTACACATAGTTTCATTTCCTCTAAAAATAATGTCATCAACATATACAACCATAATCAAGATTTTGTCATTTTCAAATTTAAAATACGGATTACTATCTACCGTACCTTTGTTGAAACCTTGTTGAATCAATTACATATCTAACCTTGCATACCAACCTTTGAGCTTGCTTCAATCCATATAAATATTTATTCAATCTACAAACCATATTCAGTTGATCTGACAATTGAAATCCTTTCGATTGCTCCATGTAGACCTCTTCTTCTAGCTCACCATTAAAAAATGTAGACTTGACATCCATCTGATAGACTTTGAAATATTTATGAGCGAAAAATGCTAAGAACATTTTGATAGCTTCCATTCTTGCCATCGGAGAAAATTCTCCTGAAAATATATGCCTTCTACTTGTGAGTAACCCTTACACACAAGTCTTGCTTTTTTTTTTACCACTTCTCCATTCTCATTTAACTTATTTCTGAATACCCACTTTGATCCAATAATATTTTTTATGTGTCGGTCTTGGGACCAATTCCCAAGTCTGATTCTTCTTAATCTGTATAAGTTCTTCTTTCATGGCTTCCATCCAATTCTCATCTTTACATGCTTCACTTACAGTCTTTGGTTCAATCTCGGAAAGTAAACACAAATTTACTTCACCAACAATAGCTCTGCTTCTTGTCAATACTCCTTTTGTCTTGTCTCCAATAATCTAATTTTTTGAATGATTCTTCTACACGTATCTAGGTGTCTTAGGGGACACCACCAGAGCTTTTTCTTCTTCTCTTTCTTCATTCTACTTCTCTTGCTAATCCTTTTCCTATTCTTCCAAAACTTCTTCAATCCTTATGCAATTGGATTCATTAGATACATATCCATCAAAATCAATTGAATTTTTCATTTCTTCATCAACCTTGACATTTGTACTTTCTACAATCTTCCTCAGCCTTTTATTGAAACATCTGTAAGCTTTGATTTTAGTAGAATATCTGAGAAAAATACCTTCATCACTTCTTGCATCAAACTTTCCTAAATTTTATTCATCCCTTCTGATATAAAATTTCCTTCCAAATACATTGAAATACATAATAGTAGGAATGATTCCACACCATAGCTCATAGGGGGTCTTTGTACTATTTTCTCTTGCTTGAACTCAATTAAATACATAAACAACAATATGAATAGCTTCTCTCCAGTAAAATTCTAGTAGACCTACCTCAGTAATCATTGATCTAGCAACCTCTTGAATGTTTTGTTCTTTCTTTCAACAACTCCATTCTGCTAAGGAGTTCTCAAAGTAGATAACTGTATTTTTGTTCCATGCACTTCAAAAAACATATTAAAATCATGAGAGGTGAATTCACCACCTATGTCAAACCTTAAGAATTTTATTCTCAAATTTACTTCATTCTCAACCATAGCTTTGAATGTCTTGAATCTATCTAATGCATCTGATTTCTCTCTAAGAAATGTAACCCATGTATACCTAGAGTAATCATCAATCAAAAGAATAAAGTACCTTTCACCTTACAAAATTATCACTCTTGTAGAACCACAAAGATCTGTATGAATTAAATCTAGTAGTCTAGTAGTAGATTTTTCCTTTGATCTGTAATGGTTTCTTGCTTTCTTTCCAAACTGAGAATTCCTACAAGTAGCATTAATAGGCTTCGTAATCCTTGGTAAATCTCTCATGGCCTAAACTTCACTAATCCTCACCAAGTTATCAAAATTCAAATGAAACATTCTCTGATGCCATAACCAACTGTCATTAATCTGAGTCATAAAGAATTGTCCATCAACACCCTTAAGTTGATAGATATTTCCTTTAGATTTCTTTCCTGCAACAATTAATGTTCTAGAATCTTTCCTGATCACACATCTTTCATCCTCAAATACAAGATTATATCCTTTACTGCACATCTATCCAAAAATCAAGGGATTATGCCTTAAACTCTTAACATGGTAGATATCATCACTATTATGCTTGCCATCAAAATTTACTGAACCTATCCCACAAATTTTAGCATTAGTATCATCTCCAAACATAACTAAGCCACCATCATATTTTTCAAGTTTAACAAACTTTTATCACTAGTCATGTGATGTGAACAACCATTGTTAACAACCCAATAGTTCTTTTCCTATTTAGCATGTAAGGAAGAGATAATTGTACCTTCATTTTTCTCCTTCTTCAGAGGGCATTCCTTCACCTATTTTTCAAAATTAGCAAAAGTAGGTTCATCTTTTATAGCCAAGAACAAGCATTCATTGTCATCAAGATCACCATAATCAGATTCCTCATCAGATATGCTAGCATCCTCATTCACATAATATTCTCTATTGATCTTCTTACCTTTCTTTTCTTTCTCATATCTTTGTTTATTCCTCTTAGCTCTTTCCGAACACCTCAAAGCATAATGTCCTATTCCTCTACAACTAAAGCATTTGAAGGGCAACTTACCTTCATACTTTTCAGAGACTTTCTTCATCTTTCTCACAAATTTAGCTTCTCCTTCATCAAGACTTTCTTTATCTAGATCTTTAGCTTTTGTAGCCTTAAAAGTAGTTTCTGATTTGGATCCATTTCTCAAATTCGGCTTTCTCATCTCATAAGATGTCAGAGTTCCCAACAACTGATCTTTAGTGTAAGTATTGTAATCTATATGTTCTTCAATAGCACATACCTTTTCATTGTAAGCATCAGGGAGTGTTCTAAGAATTTTCTTTACAATCTTGGATTCATCTATTGTAGCACCAAGTCCTCACATTCCAACTACTACCTCATCCAATCTCTGTACATAAGCTTTAACATTCTCATCTTCAGACATGTGCAGGAGCTCAAACCGTGTCTCTAAGTTCTACAACTTTGCCTCTTTGACCCTTTCATCTCCTTCATGTGCCTTTTCCAAAGCATCCCAAACTTTCTTGGCAGTCTTCAAATTTTGAACTTTAATCAACTTAGAATGTACAAGACTATTCTTCAAAATGTACTTCACCTTATTGTTTGCTTCATGTGCCTTGATCTCATTAGCCGTACTCAAACCATTAGTAGGAGAAGTGTAATTATTCTTGTAATATTTCTCCACATCATATCCATAGTACTCCAAATATTCTTCCATAAATATTTTCTAGATAACATAATTAGTTCCATCAAACCTCAGATAATCATGAGTGATTCTTTCGGCCATCTCAGACCTTCTTTAAGCGGTTAAGCTGTTTTCCAAGGAACCAAGCTCTGATACCAATTGTTGAACAAGACAACTAAGAAGGGGGTGAATTAGTTGTAGAAAATTTAACTTTAAACCATTCACTAGAACACAGATCAATCACAAGTCTTTAACTCTACTAAAATGATTAAACATTAAGTGCAAGTGCAAAAATTGAAAACCATCACACATACACAGTAACACCAGATTTATGTGGAAAACCCAATGAGGCAAAAACCACAGTGAGGATTAACTCACACTATAGAGAATATCAAAACCAATTACAAAGGTTCACTACCTGAGAAAAAGGCTCACTACCAAAACAAGGACTCACTGTCTGATAGGGTTAACCACTCGGAGGGCTCACTACCATAGAGATACAAAGAAGATAGAAGAGATATGTTACAGAGAGAAGGAAATCTCAATGCAATAGAGAATTCCACCACAATTTTTTCAATCACTTGCATACATGCATGAATGATAGAGTCCATCGTCAGCTCACTGCATCCAAAAACTCAACATTTAGGCTTCACACTAATTTTCCACACTCACATCACACACATACACAAATTCACATATGTTTTTCATCTATCTACTCTATTTCTTTGCACTCATCTCCTTGTACTACTTCCACCACTAACTCATCCTATATTTATACCATCTTCAACTTTGAAACATATCCAAAGTCAACCATCCATCATTAAATTCAAATTAGGTCAGTGCCAAAGTATCCTAGGGTGGAATTAGAATGAGGGTGACCCAGACACACGCTTGATGAGGACCCAAGTAGGTACAAACATGCTTCATCAACTTCAAAGGTAGTGTTTAACACAAGGTCAACCAAACCAGTGTAAAATAAATAGAAAAATTAAGCACACACAACTCTTGGCATGATCCAATCCTTCCAAATATTGAAATTATCTTCAACAAAATTGCAACAACTTAACTCTAGAACTGCAATTCATAAGACTTAACGAAAAATAAATCTAGGCCAACAATATTTCTCCCAAACATCAGCCAGAAGCACAAAAAAACATAGTTCACAACTAGTGAA